>OZ023313.1:3692938-3762938 GCA_964007375.1 Ophion obscuratus
TGTGTGTGTATGTGTGTGTTTCTGTGTGTGTGTTTCTGTGTGTGTGTTTCTGTGTGTGTGTGTCGTGTGTGTGTCTGTGTGTGTGTGTGCGTGTGTGTGTCTGTGTGTTGTGCGTGTGCATGTCTCTCTCTCTCTCTCTCTCTCTCTCTCTCTCTCTCTCTCTCTCTCTCTCTCTCTCTCTCTCTCTCTCTCTCTCTCTCTCTCTCTCTCTCTCTGTGTGTGTGTGTGTGTGTGTGTGTGTGTGTGTGCGCGCGCGCGTGTGTGCGTGTGTGTGTCTGTGTGTGTGCGTGTGTGTGCGCGCGTGTGTGTCTGTGCGTGTGTGTGTGTGTGTGTGTGCGTGTGTGTGTGTGTGTGTGTGAGGTAACTGCAATTGTGCGTTGGGAGCGTGTAGTACGAATGAGAGTACCCCTTCCCTCGCGAGTCTTTTTTCTGCTCGCCCTACTCCGGGGGTAATCGATGGGTCGTTGTAGTTGCCGTCTCGTTTCTCGCGCGCCCACTTCTGTCTTATCCTACGTATCTGTCGTTAGGATCTCTCGAGGCAGTCACGTCGTCGTACGTCAACGTCAATCCGTGGAGCTTTTTCGTCCCGGCGACTTATATCTCCTTCCGTCTTGTTCCTGGATCGGCCAAGAGAGACGGAGAAGCGCAGGAGAGCAGAGGGGAGAGAGAGGGGGGGGGAGGAGGTATAAGTGAGGGTGTGACTTTGTGAATCGGAGAGACGAAAGCGAACAACGGAAGAGTCACGAGCCAAATAGCGTAACGGAGAAAGCCGGAAAGAATGATGACGGTGGAATGCAACGGAAACGAATTCTTTTGAATTGCTAGATTTTGGTTTGCGAATTCAGGCTCTTAATACCACTGGCACGTTTTTATGTCTTTTTATTCGAGATTTTTTCTCTCAATTCGTTAAAAAGGGCTCTCGATTAAGATAAACAAAAGGAATGGAAAAGAAAAAAAAACTGCGTTAAAACGCAGCAAACTTGAACGGTATTTAACGGTGAGGCCTTGAATTTTGCGTCGTTGGAATGCAACGAAAATGAATTATATTCATTTCCTCCATTTTTTTGCCCATTTAGACTCTCAAAATCATTTACACGTTTCTATGTATTTTTATTACAGATTTTTCACCGCAATTAGCAAAAAAGACTTTCGATAAAGATGAAGAGAAGAAAAAAATCGTTGCGTTGAGGCCTTAGGCCACAGTAACGGGTATAAAATCATGTGCGAATTTAACATTTTTTTTCGTATGAAAAAGTGATTCACTCATAAAATTAATTACACATCTATTTAGTATGAATATCAAGCTGTTAAAGTTTTTTTTTTCGATGTCCAAAATGGCCGACTACTCGAAACTTCTCGAAACAACTTTTTTCAATTGGCGTGACAAATAACTTCAACAATTTTCACTCGATTTACTTCAAATTTAAAAGTTATGCTGCTAATTGCATTTTGCAGAGAAGTACGTACAGAATGTCTGATTAACCGAAAACTTTTCGTTTTATGAGCAGTTATGATAAAAAATTTCACTGAAAATTCACTTCTTAAGTTCAAATACTTACAACTTTTGAATAAAACAATATTTTTTAAATTCCGTACGTACTTCTCTAGGTATTCTAATGTAGATTGACGAGAATTTTTGTTTTTTGTTCTAGGTAAAAATTGTGGATGCTAAATGTCACGCCGCGGAGCGCCCAAAAAAGATAACAAAAGAAAATATTAGTAGTCGGCCATTTTATACATCGAAAAAAAATATATAGGGGCCGTCCATATATTACGTCATCGATTTTTGCTGATTTTCGACCCCCCCCCTACAATCATCCTATCGTCATTTTCTAATGATCCCCCCCCTCTCGCAAAACTGACGTCATTACCAGTTTGGCAAAATTAAAACATTTGCGGATTTGAGAAAAATTCGGTAACATTAAAACATTTTGTTATAGAATCATCTTTTATTATTTTGTACTTTGGCAATGTTTATTAATATAATAATATTATTCTTCCCTATTCTTTAGTTTTCTTTGGATAGCTCCCACATTTTGTTATAGAATCATCTTTTATTATTTTGTACTTTGGCAATTTTCATTAATATAATAATATTATTCTTCCCTATTCTTTAGTTTTCTTTGGATAGCTCCCACGGAGTTTTCACCCATTCTTGCAAATCCTGGATCACGGGTAATATCTCCGTATCCTCCCCATATTCATTTTGGCTTGATCGAACTATTTTCATAGGTACGCTGTTATTTGAAGTTCTCGAATATAATGTAGACAAACCTTATGTAATAAATAAATAAACAATGAGTTCAATAATTAATACCATTAGGTACTCGCAAAATATTTTTCATCACTCATGCGGGGAAACCACTCTAGTTGTACAATATACTATTGTACATTTTGAATTAACTGGTATCACAAGAATGACGTCAATTTCGAAACGTGTCCCCCCCCCTCATCCATCATTTACCGTCATCCGCAGACGAACCTCCCCCCCCCCCAAATTTAGAATGACGCAATATATCGACGGCCCCATACATATATATTTTCTAACAGCTTGATATTGATGCTAAATAGATGTGTAATTAATTTTATGAGTGAATCGCTTTTTCATACGAAAAAAATTGTTAAATTCGCACATGATTTTATACCCGTTACTTAGTCCACAGTAACGGGCCTCAAAACGATGCAAACTCGAACGTCATGTAAAATTCGGCCCATCAGCGTGGCGGCCCGAAGTTTGCATCGTTGAAACGCACCGAAATGTCTTGTCAATTCTTTCCTCATTATTATTATCCAAAATCGTATTTTGCAGATTTGGGTTGCAGTTCGCTAAATAAGAATCCCGAAGAAAGTTTGCGTGATCTCCGTATCTCAAATCTGTCAAACGTAATTTGTTCAATGACATTGCAAATTTCAATTATGCAAACTTCAACGTGACAAAGGGTAACCGTGTAGAGGCATTCTTTACGAGCTCGAAGTCTGCGTCGTTGGAATGCAACGAAAATTCTTTCAAATTTCCCATTTTCATTATTGTCCAAAATCATATTTTGCCGAATTGTCATTGATGGCTGAATCCTCGGAAAAATTTGCGTCACATTCGCAGCTCGAATCTGCCGAATTAAATTTGGTTGAGCAAAGAAAAAATCATTTTGGTTGCGTGCAAAATTTCAAAGGCTCCATTCTTTTCTCGCCGTTAGGCTTCGTCTCGCTTCTTCTTCCGCCGATTTGCGTTGCGCAAAGTCCCGGCGAACGTTTGTCAGTCGAGTAGGGAATGTCCAGTAGCCGTTTTACGTTTTCCCCCAGCGAGTCAATGTCCCATTTGTGCGTGTCTGTTTTCGTGTGTGAGTGTGCGTGTGTTTCCCTTCGCAACTCCACTCACCGACTTCCTCGAGCTGATAGCTCTTGATGACTTCGGCAAGCTCCATATTTCCCGCAATGACGGCCACTTGATAGGGCGTCTGATTAGCGTAGTTAAGACTGTCTTTTTGTGCACCACGAAACAACAGTTGGCGAATGCACGAGGAATCCGTGTTGTTGACCGCGCATACGTGCAACGGCGTGTTACCCGATGCGTTGCGGGCGTTCATGTCGGCCCCGTAGAACAGCAGATGATCGAGATGTTGGACCAAGTTGTTGCGGCAGGCCTTGAAAGAAAGAAACAAAAATTAAAAACAAAATGGACGATGCGAGAATGAAGAACGGTGAAGAAAAAGGCGAAGATTCGGCAGTTTCTTCGGACAAGTTTTGTTCGTTGGTTGACTCGTCGATTATTATTTTTAATGCGAAATTCTGGAATATTGTCAAGTCACAGTCTAGTCGTGCCGTCGCTGGAAAAAGCTCGTAATAGTCCAGTTTTTCGACAGGTTATTCTGTGGGTGCCGTGAGTGCTAAATCCAAGCTTGCCTTGATCATCACTCTCCGATAATATCTCAACCCCTATAAAAAATTGTGGAAATACCAAAACAAAATTGTTTATTCAATAACTCAAAAACAATCGATTTTTCGGGCATGGTTTGAATGTACGAAATGTAGAGAACAATTTTCTCTATATTTTCGTTTCTATGGACCACCCTTGAATTTTGTTTTTTTAACCCCTCTCGGGGGTTGAAAATTCATAATGAAATTCTGGGAAAACTATTGACCGCACGAATTCGACGCCGTGGAACAATTTGTAGCTTGAACCATCAGCTACATTTTTGTCCACAGCGCCAAACTCGTATCTCTTCATTTTCGTCAATAGTTTTCCCAGAGTGCCTCTATTCAGAGGCACTCTGAATTCACACGGAAAAACAAACCAATTGAATAAAAAAAATATATTGGTTGATTCAAATAAATGTCTGATCGCGGAGTGCCACCGATATATGAGATTGGTACAATACTGTAAAATATTGGAAAATGTGATTGATTCAAATATCATATTATTTTATTTGAAAATTTCTTCTGTTCTCTAAATATCTACATTATCCTTCAAATAAAATTATATTCTGTTGAAATCATTCTATATACAATCCGTAGATGTATGGATGAAATAATTAAGCGGTTGCTACACTGTTTCTTTCGTACAAAAATATAATCAATGGAATTAATTATTTCTTTACTACATTGAAACGAATATGTCGTGAGCCGTAAGTTTTTCAATTTGTTTTGAATCCTAAATAAAAAGTGAGCATTAGAATGATCATCCACGATAATGGTGGAGAGAATATCAGATATCCAATGGAATATCCATGGAGAGAATATCAGATATTCAACTGATAAGAACAGATACTACACTTTGATCTTAGCCACAGGCCAAGGAGCGATACTCTTTAGAGGTTCTTCGGCGTTGAAGGGCGGGGTAAAGTATTAAAATTTTTTTTTTTCATTTTTGTTTAATTTTTTAAATGAATGCATAATATATCAAGAATATTGTGTTAAAATTTCAAGTCGATCGGAGTAAAATTGACGAAGTTATGAGTATTTGAGCGTCTATTGCTCCATGCCGTTCTCTTCTCTTCTGCGTTTTTCAAACCGTTTTTCTGAGACTTGTCATATTTGAAGTCCGTGTGCACGATAACTCAAAATCTACTGGACCAATCGCTTTGAAATTTTGCACAGTACTTCTTCACATAATTCACCAGGTATTGTCGAGAGCTTTTTTGTTTTTTTTTAATAATTACTAATTTTTCAACAACAAATTAGCCGATTTTTTTAGCGATAATCGGGTTTTTGGCTCCCAAGTGCTACGAAAAATCGAAAAATCGAATAAAAAAAAATCCTCCCGTCATTACTTCGAGAAACATCTCCTTTAACAAATGCATTTTGATTTTTTTGTTTCAAATGATTCTGTTGCGAGTTATGGTGCACACCGCAAACCAACTTTTTTTCGAGGCGCCTCCGGGGTTTAATTTTCACTCGCTCAATTTTGAATATTTTGCAATGCAAATTTAGGAGAATGTTGTTCGAATGTTACTTTATTATATGTAAATTTTTCAATAAACGAAAACTATTCGTTACGCCAAAAAAAACCTTGAAAACATGCCTTTTTTTCGCCGAATTATCTTTACCCCGCCGTTAAGTAGATTTTCGGTTCGCGCTACGCTTACGAGAAACGAGCGCGCGTGCGGCTTCTAGCGGTTACTCCGAGAACTACGGGTTTCCTCAAACCTATAATTTCGGTGGCGCTCGGCCATGATTTGGTTGAATTTTTTCAAAATGCGCAAGAAACAAATTTTATTTTCGCATAATTTTTTAACCAATTCAAGCATTTGCTTAATATTTTTCAATCAAAATAAAATATCAATATTTTAAGGGGTTACCCCCACTTGCGATTATGAAAAAATCGATTTTTTTTTATTGCATTTTTTTGAAGTATAAGTATCTGAGAATATGTCCTGAAAATTTCAAGTCGATCCGAACAAAATTGACTGTGATATGAGCGTTGAAAGAGAAGAATCCGTTGTGTAAACGACCGGCTAATTGAAACTTTAAGGAGTAAGGCCACTGTAAATCTTTTGAAAAATCGATTTTTTTTTATTGGCTTAAAAAATAGTTTAAACCCTCTAGTTTAAAAATAGTTTAAATCCTTTTAACTTCTTTTTTAAATTTTTTCCAATAAAAAACTATTCGCAAAACTTTAAACGCGTTTTTCTCGAAACATGGTTTTTCAAAATGGCACGCAGCATAACTCGAACAATTTTCATTTTTTTTACTTGAAATTTTAACCAGATGTGAACATTTACATTATCTTGAGAATGTCGATCGGAATTTTCAAGAACTTTATTTATTGATTTTTTATTAACAAAAAACTTGCCGTTTTTTTCGTCAAAAATCAATTTTTTTTTTCAAACGCACGCCAAATCCACAAAAATTGATACTTTTTAAAATCCGATCGACATTCTCTAGCTATAGCCCTCTAGATTAATGGTTTTTTTTTTGTTCTAGATTCAAAAGTGCACCAGTGGTGCTGCGTGCCGCGGAGCCCTGGAAGCAAAACATGTCCCGGGAAGATAGCTGTGGAACCGCCATTTTGTTTTTTTTTACTGTAAAAAAATTTTATAATAAAGTTTAATGTATGCCCGATAACACCATTAAAAGTTTTTTTTCAAATACCTTCAATTTCGGGAGCAAAAAATTAGTGAAAAAACCTTTTTTTTTGGGCCGTTACAGTGGCCTTACTCCTTAAACGCGTTTTTCTCAAAATGGCATTTCTGAAGTCGGTGACCAAGATTACTCGAACACTAATGAACCGATCTTCTTGAAATTTTGCAGGCTTATTTAATACATAAAAATGTAGTCTTTAATCGTTCAATTTTTTTCGAAAAAAATGGCCGTTTTATAGCCAAAAAACGGCCGTTTTTTTTCGTTAAAATCGAACCATTAACTTTGACTGTCCGCCATTTTGTGAAAAATGAATATTTTTTAAAATCCTTCGATTAAAGACTAGTTTATACTTATATTTGACTAAATCCATCCGCATTTTTTTTTTCAGATGATCCACTTCGCCGCAATGTTGGTCACCGCAAACCGTGTATATAAAAACATTATTTCATTGACGGCCATTTGCCACTGAACAATGTAATATTTTTCAATAAAAAAATTACTGAAAGTTCTTCAAGATGTGTTCTTTAAGATGGTATATTGATCGATTAAAAAAGTTTTGTAGTTTTCTTTAAAAAAATTCATGAAAAAGGTCTTTTTTTGCGCTACAAGTGGGGGTAAGGCCTTAACGAATAATGTACTTGAAAATCAATATCGGATATGGTGAAAAAAAATTAAATAACATATTTACTCAATAGAAATTTTATCTAAATCAAACGAGCGAAATTCAATTTTTCTTGTGTACTCGAATCAACAATATTTATGTTATGAATTGAAACGCTTTTTTTCGTTCGTTGCAGAAAATGCATTCAAAACTATATAATTTGTTCGCGATAATTTTTTAGATAGTTTCAATAATATATTGTTCTCGGCTAACAATATATCTTTTGAATGGAAAAAAAAACTTTCAATTTTATCGAGTTATCGAAGTCATGTTTTGTTTGGACTAAGAAATCCGATTATTTGCAGCAACAATATTACAATTGAATCAACGAAATTTCATTCAATAACACCAATGATATTGGATGAATGATGTTTTTTTTTCTCAGTGTAGACGGGGGTTCTTTTCGCTCGTTTTAGCGACCCTCACCTGATGTACTTCCTGCCAGCCCTGAAGATCTTGAGCCCCGATAGTCGCGTGATCGTGTAGCAGGGTCTCGCACAGCATCGGATCAGTTTTGTATATTACGCTGTAATAGAGGGGCGTCAGTCCCTTCGTGTCCTTGTAATTCGGACTGGCACCGAGCTCGAGAAGGGTCTTAACGGCTTCGAGGCTGTTTCTCTCGACGGCTCGATGCATCGCCGTCAGACCCTCCTTCGTTCGATAATCCAAAAGGGCACCGCCGTTCACCAGCGCTATTATTACTTTCGATGGCTTTTTCAAGCTCGTCGCCAGGGTCAGCGGAGTTTCTGCAACATCGAGAAAACAAACGAAATCCCAATGATATACTTTTTTTTCGCGAATGACGATTTTTTTTTTACTCTCATTCGACTCTAAATCACCTCCGGTCTCTTGACAATGAAAATTCGGGTCGAGTCCCTTGCTGCACATCTTTGCGATCTTTTCGACCTGACTGTTCGCCACGTAATCGAGCAACCTTCGCAGATTAGTCCGCGTGTGCATCGCCTTCAGTTGCTTCTCGTCGAGGTGCAACATCTTGTAAACACGCCTCTTGTATTTGAGCTGTAACAACAAAGATAGATAAGACGAGAGTTTACGCAACGGTCGTATTACGGTCGCGGCGTTTCGCGAACGCTCGAGGACTCGTACTGCCTCCTCTATAGCGAGAAACTGCTCGTGAGGAAAACAAAAATAATGAAAGATACATATGACGTAATCGAGTATGACATCATAATTTCCTGCTGTCGGGTATATGCATCGGCGTACGTAGTTCCGCGTAATATTAGTAGAGGAAGTGTACACAACTCTCGCTATAGTCTAAGGTCAACCGATCGCTGAATGAAAGATTGTTTCTCTTGGGAAGTCCCTCGATGGGTCCAACGTCGCTCTCATCCAGGGCGTGTCCCGAGATAATTAACGCTATGCAGAATTTAAGGGGTCTTCTCACTTTAGACGCTAAAAAAGGCTATTTTCGTGCATTTTTTTCATAGATTTATAGGATAGATATTGTTATAAAAGTTGTTACACTTAAGGGGTTAACCCCACTTGCGATTTTGAAAAATTCGATTTTTTTTTATTGCATTTTTTTGAAGTATAAGTATCTGAGAATATGTCCTGAAAATTTCAAGTCGATCCGAACAAAATTCACTGAGATATGAGCGTTGAAAGAGAAGAATCTGTTGTGTAAACGACCGGAAATTGAAACTTTAAACGCGTTTTTCTCAAAATGGCATTTCTGAAGTCGGTGACCAAGATTACTCGAACACTGATGAACCGATCTTCTTGAAATTTTGCAGGCTTATTTAATACATAAAAATATAGTCTTTAATCATTCGATTTTTTTTTCGAAAAAAATGGCCGTTTTATAGCCAAAAAACGTTTTTTTTCGTTAAAATCGAACCATTAACTTTGACGGTCCGCCATTTTGTGAAAAATGAATATTTTTTAAAATCCTTCGATTAAAGACTAGTTTATACTTATATTTGACTAAATCCATCCGCATTTTTTTTTCAGATGATCCACTTCGCCGCAATGTTGGTCACCGCAAACCGTGTATATAAAAACATTATTTCATTGACGGCCATTTGCCACTAAACAATGTAATATTATTCAATAAAAAAATTACTGAAGGTTCTTCAAGATGTGTTCTTTAAGATGGTATTTTGATCGATTAAAAAAGTTTTGTAGTTTTCTTTTAAAAAATTCATGAAAAAGGCCTTTTTTGCGCTACAAGTGGGGGTAACGCCTTAAATCTTCGAAATTACTGAGCCGATCCTTATGAAATTGTAGCCACATATTCTTTACACCTATAGCTATAGCGCATATCAAGGATTTTTAGAAATTTTAATATTTACTATTTTTTGACAAAAACGGTGAAAAAAACATTTTTTCGTTTTTTCGAAAAATGTCTGCCATTTTGTTATTTTTGCATATATCAAAAATCGTATAATATGCGCTATAGCCATTAACGTACTGAATATAAAACCGTTTGATTTTTTTGTCTGGGACGATCCATCTCCGAGATTTCATCCACTGCGGAGACCTACAATTTTTTAGGACATCTTCTTAAGGGGAGATACCTGAGTAAACGGCGATAAAAACAGGTAAACTTCGAGAATTTTTATCTCAAAAACTAAGGTTTCGATTGGATCCGGGTTTTTTTTTTATTGGAACATATGTACATCGAGGTATGTTTAGGAATTTTTTAAAATAGATTCGTTGACTGGAAGCGATTCAAACGCGATTATCTCGAAAGATAGTTTTCAATGTCGGTGCCAGATGTATCTCGAAAACGGCTTGTCCGATTTTGTCCAAATTTGGATACAATATTTTCTTCGATAGTTTTTCTCGTTCGCCACCTTAACTACCACTCAACTACCACTTTCGTCTATAAATAGTGACATGAATAAATAAATAAAATTGTTTAATGTATTTCGAAAGTGAATTTATTAAGTCTAACAACTTTTATATCAATATCTCTAATATAAACCTATTTTAAAAAATCATGGAATAGCCTTTTTTAGCGTCTAAAGTGAGATCCCTTAAGGTTTTCCTTTCGCAAACCCGAATTGTTAAAAATTAACTGATTTTCGTCTATAATCAAGTGAAAATACATACTTGTATGCTGGTAGAATTTCAAACAAAGTTGCCGAACTTTTGACGAAAAATTACGACTCGAAAAATGGTCTCATTTATAAGACACTTTATGGAGATGATGCGCTGGACAAATTTCTATCTAATAATTTATACCCTAAATATAAATTGGTCACGGGTTAAAAGATTCTAAACATTTCGCTACGACGATAAAAACAGGTAGTCGTCCGATGTTTGAAGAAAATATTAATGATAAAAATTGGAAAAATGTGACTAGTAGAAGAATTTTTGTGTCCGCGAGTTTTCAGAAAAATCGTCGGAATCTACTAAATTTGCGCGAAATGTTTTATTCCAGTTTATTGTTGGGTATAATAATTGATGGTGACTTATTTTAATCAAGCGCCACTGTAATTTACCAATTATTCAAAAGGGCCCTCCTTATACCCCCACAAAATACCGTCCTTCGCGAATGGAATACCTTAAGGGGTACCCCCACTTGCGATTTTGAAAAAATCGATTTTTTTATTGCATTTTTTTGAAGTATAAGTATCTGAGAATATGTCCTGAAAATTTCAAGTCGATCGGAACAAAATTGACTGAGATATGAGCGTTGAAAGAGAAGAATGGGTTGTGTAAACGACCGGAAATTGAAACTTTAAACGCGTTTTTCTCAAAATGGCATTTCTGAAGTCGGTGACCAAGATTACTCGAACACTAATGAACCGATCTTCTTGAAATTTTGCAGGCTTATTTAATACATAAAAATGTAGTCTTTAATCGTTCGATTTTTTTTTTCTCGAAAAAAATGGCCGTTTTATAGCCAAAAAACGGCCGTTTTTTTCGTTAAAATCGAACCATTAACTTTGACTGTCCGCCATTTTGTGAAAAATGAATATTTTTTAAAATCCTTCGATTAAAGACTAGTTTATACTTATATTTGACTAAATCCATCCGCATTTTTTTTTTCAGATGATCCACTTCGCCGCAATGTTGGTCACCGCAAACCGTGTATATAAAAACATTATTTCATTGACGGCCATTTGCCACTAAACAATGTAATATTTTTCAATAAAAAAATTACTGAAAGTTCTTCAAGATGTGTTCTTTAAGATGGTATATTGATCGATTAAAAAAGTTTTGTAGTTTTCTTTAAAAAAATTCATGAAAAAGGCCTTTTTTTGCGCTACAAGTGGGGGTAACGCCTTAAGGGACAACATCGTGACGGGTAAAAAAAATCGATTTTTTGTTGCATTTTCTCAAAGCATACATATTCAATAATATGTGAAAAAATGTTCAAGTTAAAATATTGAAAATTGACCAAGTTAGCGACGATTTGGTGAGAGCAGATAGCGCAACGATTTACGTATGCTAAAACTTTCAATCGTGTTTTTTTACGAAACTACTTTTCTCGACCCGGCCGGAATCACAACTCTAGCTATAATTGTCCGATTTTCAATTAAAAAAAAAAAAAACAACTAAAATTCCCGTCTTTGCAGTAGGTGTCGTACGTAACCGTTTTTTTTTTAATTTATTTTCGTATTATTTAAGACCCCGAATATAAGTAGAAATTTGCCACAATTACTTTTTTTTAACATCTATTTAAATTTTAAATTTATATAGATTATAGAACGATTTTATTTTTATTTTTTACACCAACTTTATTTTTATTCCTCAGACCCACGGACATTGTATCGATTCAGCTGTTGGACCACATTTTTATACAGATGCTCTATTATACCTCAATACCGTTGATAGTTTTTAATTTTTTTAAATAAAAATTTACACGAAATAAGTTCAATGTATGCTTATTAACATACCTATTTTTTCCAAATCCCAAATAAATAATCTAGTAGGCAAAAAAAAATTAGTTATTATATTTAATTAAAATTAAAAAAAAATCATTGGCATATTGTTCTTGTTACTTTTCACTACAAATTAAAAACCACCAAAATTCAGTCTAATTTTAACCACCACAAAATAGAATATCATTCTTGTAGTCATGCAGTTTTGTTATTTTTGTTTTTTCGTCCCTCTCAATCGCGATCTACCACGAAAATGTAAATCGTCCGATGTTCATTCTCACGTAAATTCGCCAAATCTTCTAATTGAAAAAAAAAACAACGAATTTTTTTGTTCATCCATAGGACAGATCGTTAACCATTTTTTTTCCATCGTACTACATCGTACCCGTTGCAATTTCAATACACGACTTATTATATCGAGGATGTTTCTTTTACGTCTTGTCTTCTTCCATTTTTCCACGGACAAGAATAATTCATAAGGAGCATTGTTGAAAAATGATATACAAAAGAAAAAAAAAACGGATGATTTTTTCCATTGCATTGGCGATATCGGTGGCAACAATGGGACAATAGGAAAGAGACCGGCTTCTGCGTGCGAGGAGGCGAGGATTGTTGCAGTCGTATGGACACGAGACAGTTGGCACATAATAACAACTCGCCCCCGTAACTGCGCCACTGTTTCGAGTCGGTACGAACTGTATTGAGTTTGCAATTTTTTTTTTACTCCTTTTTTCTTCCGTTCAATACTCAACGCCCTCCTATGTATAGCGAAACGAATTCTTTCGATCGGCAAACGTTGCTGTTATTCCAGCAAGCTGATTTCTCGTATGTCCACCACGCTCCAACGAATACCGCTGTAATATATATATATATATATATATATATATATATATATAAAAGACGATCCTGAATGCTTCGTACTTCATAACGGTTCAAAATTACCAGCAGCGTAATTCCGTACCGTTGCTACTGTTTCATTGCCATTATCACGACATCCGCATTGAGAATCCTACGAGTATTTTCTTCTTACGAGGAACATCACTGTGGTGTCCGCCTCCGATTATGTAATTTTTTTTATTATTATATATCGAAGTTTTTTTTTTTAATCGAAGAAAAAACCATTTTAAGGGGGGAATCCATCCTTCAGAGCGAAGAGCATGTCAATGCCTGAGTTTGCACTTCTAGCCGCAAGTATACACCCGAGTGTGTATGGAAACACGTTTTTCCCGTTTAGTCGGCGTAATTTCGAGTTTTTGACAACAATTGGTGGCAATGGTAGTCGGCGGAAAATTTCCATTTACATTCCCTTTTAGGCCCTTGAAACGGTCTAAAAGACGAAAAAATATTTTTTTTTTCCGTTTTGAACACTTTTTTGGTATGGCCAAAAAGAGCCGTACCGTCGGTTCTATTTGGGGGATATATATTTAATGGAGAGGTTGTGAAAAGTATTTTTATAGACTGAGAGAATGCCGCTGAAGTCATTCCGATATCGCAAATAGTTTTTCTGAAATATCCACTCGAAAAATTATTGAAAAAGAGGCAAAGAGGTGGCTTTTGGGAAAAATTGAAAAATCATCGGAATTTCATGAATTGAATGGCTTTTCAAAGAGAAAAGGATAGAAAATAGAACGTGCATGAATAGGAGTTCCAAATCTGAACCGAAAATAAATGATCGACGAATGATATTTTTGGTCGAAATGAGCAAAAAATTGGATTTTTAATATTTTTTTTCGACGTCCGTACACTGAGAAAAAAATTCAGTTGGTTTAACAAAATGTATCTTTAAATACGTTCAACTTGATTTTTGATTGGCATAACAAACATTTTGTTAATCTAACGATAGTTTTAGTGGTGTGAACTGTAGCTAAATAAGCTACAGTTCACACCACTAAAACTATCGTTAGATTAACAAAATGTTTGTTATGCCAATCAAAAATCAAGTTGAACGTATTTAAAGATACATTTTGTTAAACCAACTGAATTTTTTTCTCAGTGTATCGATGTATTTTTACTCCCTAAGGACGAATTCACAATTAATTTTCTCCAAAAAGCCAACATTTTTATTAAAAATCATAAAAAGTGTGAAAAACCACGTTTTTCGCATTTGACCGGCGTAATTTTGAGCTTTCGACAAAAACTCGGTGATATTCGTAATCGGCGTAAAATTGCCTACGATAGATCCTTAAAGCTATCTAATAGACGAAAAAATAATTTTTCCACTCCTTTGGCCACGTTTTCTTGACCAAAATAATTTTGATCCCTCTCCTTTTAACGGCGGGGTAAAGTTAATTCGGTGAAAAAAAGGCATGTTTTTAAGATTTTTTTTTTGGCGTAACGAATAGTGTTCTTTTATTGAAAAATTTACATATAATAAAGTAACATTTGAACAACATTCTCCTAAATTTGCATTGCAAAATATTCAAAATTGAGCGAGTGAAAATTAAACGCCGGAGGCGCCTCGAAAAAAAGTTGGTTTGCGGTGTGCACCATAACGCGCAACAGAATCATTTGAAACAAAAAAATCAAAATGCATTTGTTAAAGGAGATGTTTCTCGAGGTATTGACGGGAGGATTTTTTTTTTTCGATTTTTCGTAGCACTTGGGAGCCAAAAACCCGATTTTCACTAAAAAAAATCGGCTAATTTGTTGTTGAAAAATTAGTAATTATTAAAAAAAACAAAAAAGCTCTCGACAATACCTGGTGAATTATGTGAAGAAGTACTGTGCAAAATTTCAAAGCGATTGGTCCAGTAGATTTTGAGTTATCGTGCACACGGACTTCAAATATGACAAGTCTCAGAAAAACGGTTTGAAAAACGCAGAAGAGAAGAGAACGGCATGGAGCAATAGACGCTCAAATACTCATAACTTCGTCAATTTTACTCCGATCGACTTGAAATTTTAACACAATATTCTTGATATATTATGCATTCATTTACAAAATTTTAAAAAATAAAAAAAAAATTTTAATACTTTACCCCGCCCTTAACATACGCGCACGTAATCTACCCTAGGGGATAACGATATAAAACAAAGATATCTCGGATCGCGTTTTTTTCCCTCGTTGTCCAGATGCGAAAAAATCGTTTAATTCCGCGAAAAAAAAACGGAAACAAAACCGCCAAGCACGAGGCAAAATTACTAAGTTCAATTTATCCTCGCGTATATAATTACACGAAATTAGAAGAAAAAAGTCATCACAGTCCATGCCTTCCATCTCGATGTTTACCTCGCACTTTTCACGGGATGGGTCTATACAAATTTGTCGTTTTTTTCGCTCTCCGCCAAAAGAACAATTATTAGCACGCAACGTTGCGCAATTCCATCCGCATGGCCCTGAATGTAAATGTGTGAAAAAAAGCGGTATCTCGAATTTATTTTGCCGGAGTTGTTTTTCGAGTGGGATTTGCCTTGTCCACTAAATCTTTAGTTTACTTTGTGTTCACAATTAGCAGGACGTATTTGAAAAAGTTCCAAAACCAAAAACCGAAAATCTGACGACCGGCGACAGCTCGTAATTATTATAATTTTTTTTTCTCAGAGTAAAACATTTATGCGCTCCTGACAATTTTTATTTATTTAATTTTATTTTTCAGTGAGCTCGTCTCGTTTGGATGGCGAACCAGAGATGTACCGTCCGACTATTACTTTACCGGTACTACTAACACTCCACTTCGATCCACGGCTGTACGCAATATACAGGGTGTCCCTCTTATCTCTGCCACCCGAAATAACCCGGTAATTATCAACGTCACAAAAAAATGTTCCAGATACAAGTTGTACGGTGTGAAGGGGGCCATCAAATGCGTCCAATTTTTTTTTATTTCGCTGGAGGCGCTGCCGCGCAGTGAAGGTCACCTCCACTTTTTTAAATGGAATGGTACATTTTTTTTTCAACCATCTTGTGGAGCACCTCAAGCCGCATAAAAAACGTTAAGGGTTGAACGTCGTTCAAGGTCATATTTAGATTTGTATCATCGATACTGACCTTGAATGACCTTGAACGACGTTGACCCCTTGACGTTTATTATGCGGCTTGAGGTGCTCCACAAGATGGTTGAAAAAAAATGTACCATTCCATTTAAAAAAAGTGGAGGTGACCTTCACTATGCGTCAGCGCCTCCAGCGAAATAAAAAAAATTGGACGCATTTGATGGTCCCCTTCACACTGTACAACTTTTGTCTGGGATATTTTTTGTGACGTCGATAATTACCGAGTTATTTCGGGAGGCAGAGATAAGAGGGACACCCTATATATATATATATATGGGGCATTCCATGCCGATTCGACCTGGGTCTGACCCGTCACCTCTCCGATTTGACCCGCGATTTTGTATGTTATTGTTCTATCTCTGAAAGGCACTCGAGAATTTTTTCAGATTTTTTTGGAACGATTTGACTTCACAATATTTTTTATAAACAAAAAATTAACGCCCAAATTTTAAAATCTGAAAAGAAACATAAAAATCCTGTGTCACGTATCAAACACTATGAGCGTTGAGAAAAAGTGGGCGCGCGTTTTGTTTGGCCTACAATGCGCTTTTTTCACAATAATTTTTTTTTTCAATTAAAAAATATCGCATCAATAGCCCACCCAGTCGTTAAAGAGGGGAAAAAATGACATGACATTATGTAGAATTGACCAGAATTTTTTCAGATTTTTTTTACATTTTATGTCAGATTTTTTTCAGAATTTTTGTCCAAGATTTTTTTTTTCATCATTTTTAGTCAAATTGCCGACGATTCAAGTATCATAGGACTACAATGTCAAGAGAGAAAACATTCTTAATAAAACATTTTTGATCCATTCGAATTTTTTCAGAATTTTTTAGTGAATTTCTTGTTTGTTTAAACTTGAAAAAATAACAGTCGTTTCAATGAAAGAAATTAATCGCTAAAAAATTCAGAAAAAAATTCGAATGGATTAAAAATGTTTAATTAAGAATGTTTTCTCGCTTGACATTGTAGCCCAAGCCCTATGATACTTGAGTTGGGTTGGCCACTTGGCCACTTGAATTGTCGGCAATTTGACTAAAAATGATGAAAAAAAAAATCTTAGACGAAAATTCTGAAAAAAAGTGTGGTCAATTCTACATAATGTCATGTCATTTTTTTTCCTCTTTAACGACCGGGTGGGCTATTGATTCGATTTTTTTTATTAAAAAATTTTTTTTTTTGCGAAAAAAGTGCATTGTAGGCCACACGAAACGCGCACCAACTTTTTCTAAACGCTCATAGTGTTTGATATGTGACACAGGATTGTCGTGATTTTTTTCAGATTTTTAAATTTGGGCGTTCATTTTTTGTTTATAAAAAATATTGTGAAGTCGAATCGTTCCAAAAAATCTGAAAACATTCTCGAGTGCCTTTCAGAGATAGTACAATAACATGAAAAATTGCGGGTCAAATCGGAGAGGTGACGGGTCAGACCCAGGTCGAATCGGCATGGAATGCCCCATATATATAGAAAATTGACTTTGGCACCTGTATATCCGTGGTTACGTAAGAAACCGCGATGCGGCGTTCAGAACTCGTTAACCCGACAAGCATATTTGTTTTTCTCTTTTTTTCTTGGCACGAGAAGCAGCAGCGTAAAGAGAAGGGGAAAGGAGAGGCGGCAAACAGAAGCGAGAAAATCGCAAGATAACGCGTCTGCAGTTTGCCGATCCTAGTTCTCGTATTTTACATTTTTTTTTTTCATTCACGAAATGCAGCGAAATTGTACTCTTAAAATTACTTTATTCCTCGAACTTTATCCGAAGACATGAAGAAGTTTAATTTGTTCGTAAAAATTTTAACTCCAAAAGAGGTGAGCATAGTTTAAGTTAAAAAAAAAAAAATCGCCGACTCAATGTACGATCTTGGACCTGGGGAAAACTTTAGCTCGAGGTGACAATATTTATCGTTAATTCGATGCGACCGCGGAATTAATTCGTAGAACAATTTTCTTCAGGCCACCCACATTGAAACGAGTGAAGAAATATTCAGAGATTTTTTTCTGAAAAAAAAAAAGAAAGCATTGTTTGGATTTGGAATGACGATGATGACGATGGTTCAACGATTTTTTTACTTATTCCACGTGCGTGTATTTGTCTCTTTTCTTTTGCCGCACAAAAGACGCCCTTCGGTGTATTTTGTTTTGCATTCTCGAAGCGCGAACGAATATATAGACCTGTCGAGAGTCATTTAGAGTCTTGTCCATGGGGAGAGAGAGAAAGAGAGTGAGCCCCGCGGGCGGCAAAGCAGATGGGCAAAACGAAGGACGACCACGAAGGGACGAGAATGAAGGTGAAGTCATTTGAGCTTCCATTCATCGGCAAGAATCTTCGTTTAGGTGTTTTCCTTTTTTTTTCTTCTTCTTTCTTCCCGGTGCATATACGAGTATTCTGACGACCCAGCCGGTCATAAATCAATTTCTAAAACTTGACGCAGGTGAAAAAAAAAATCGGTTAATATTATTGTTAAACGATGTTTTAGGCACATTTTTGGAAAGTGAAAAAGTTGTCTAAAAAATCGTCAGATAATTGTTAATAACAAATAAACTATGCAATATAAAAAAAATCCTAAATATTTCCGTAGACAATGTATTTTTCAAGATATATTCAACATTTCAAGTGAATCCGTTGAAAATTGTCTCAGTTTAGTTTCCGGCCAACTTAAAAAATTCAGTTTTGCGATAAACGCTGCACAACCGCCATTTTGGAATTAATCGCTTAAAAAAAATTATTGTATACAGTCACTGATATGTACGATAAACACCCTTTTTTGTAATCTCGCTTTATTTTATAGTTTCTCTATAAAAAAAAAATCCCCAAAAAGCTTATTTTTTCGGCCTCTAGAGTGGCCTAACCCCTTAATGGAATATTGTTGTTTTTTTCGGCATTTAAAAAAAAACGTTCAGAATTGTTAAATTTTCTACCAGATTTTTGTGCTTTTGTTATATTTCCGGGTTCGTCCCGGTCATTATTTGAATTGTTATTGCGAGATGATAGTTTGTACAATATAATCATCATCAAATCAGCCGCACTTATCCGCACTTCATCGAGTCAGGGGTGAACATCGATGATAGTGAAAAGAATAGGGAATTTATATTCGGGTGGAGTGTAACCTTGATATTATAAACAGGATATTAATAAATTCCGACCCACTGATCATTATGAGACCAGCCCCTAAAAAAAGTCAATGGTGTTCACGAAGGATACAATTGAATTGATGATTCCCGCTGAATCCGACTCTGAAGATGATTCACAACGATCATCACTTAAGGGCGGGGTAAAGTATTAAAATTTGTTTTTTTCATTTTTTTTTAATTTTTTAAATGAATGCATAATATATCAAGAATATTGTGTTAAAATTTCAAGTCGATCGGAGTAAAATTGACGAAGTTATGAGTATTTGAGCATCTATTGCTCCATGCCGTTCTCTTCTCTTCTGCATTTTTCAAACTGTTTTTCTGAGACTTGTCATATTTGAAGTCCGTGTGCACGATAACGCAAAATCTACTGAACCAATCGCTTTGAAATTTTGCACAGTACTTCTTCACATAATTCACCAGGTATTGTCGAGAGCTTTTTTGTTTTTTTTTTTAATAATTACTAATTTTTCAACAACAAATTAGCCGATGTTTTTTAGCGAAAATCGGGTTTTTGGCTCCCAAGTGCTACGAAAAATCGAAAAATCGAAAAAAAAAATCCTCCCGTCATTACCTCGAGAAACATCTCCTTTAACAAATGCATTTTGATTTTGTTGTTTCAAATGATTCTTTTGCGAGTGATGGTGCACACCGCAAACCAACTTTTTTTCGAGGCACCTCCGGGGTTTAATTTTCACTCGCTCAATTTTGAATATTTTGCAATGCAAATTTAGGAGAATGTTGTTCAAATGTTACTTTATTATATGTAAATTTTTCAATAAACGAACACTATTCGTTACGCCAAAAAAAAATCTTTAAAACATGCCTTTTTTTCGCCGAATTAACTTTACCCCGCCGTTAACCCTTTGCGGCATAGTGTAATACTGGTGTTACACCCAATTCAATTCAGATTTTGACGATTCAAAAGTGTTTTTTAATTAAATATGGCGGTTTCAAATCCGATTCAAGGTTCCTATGGCTTCAATAACTACTGAAACATACCTATTAAATTTTTATTCTTCACGTAGCGGGTGTCATCAATAACGAAAGTGCAAAAAACAAAACGAAATTTTTACATCATAAATCTGATTACGACTAATCTGGCAGGTGAACCAAAAAATAGGTAAAAACTTGGTTTTTGATCCACTGAATACGAACCCGAAGTCTAAACCGTCAAATTGAAAATGGCGGATCCAATATGGCGGCTGTAAATGGCAAAAACTATAGGATTTTTTTCCAAATTTGATGGTCTATTTTTTTTTTTGCAAGCTTATTGCATGTAACAGCGACCCCGAAAACCCCCGAGTGCCAACTTTCGCTATCATCAAACAACGTTTTGCATTTATGGTCCGCCATATTGATTTCTCGAATTTTGAGTGCAGATTTGTAATCAGCGATCCCGAAAACCCCCGAGTGCCAACTTTCGCTATCATCAAACGACGTTTTGCATTTATGGTCCGCCATATTGGAACCGCCATCTTGAATTGCCGAATTTTGTAAAATGTATGCTTCAAAGGGTCAAGTGTCCGCCACCGATTTTGTTGAAGCGCATATATGTGATAAAGCATTGAAAACTATCAGACAGGTATTTTTTTATCTGCGGAAAAACGTTTTCAAGGGTGGAAACCACCCCTCGAAGAAAAGTGTATCGAGGGGTGGTTTTGCCGTTTCACCCACAAGCAGTCCACCGATCTAAACGAAACAAAAACTAAAAATCTTCTCATGTAAAGCGATAAAAAATCCACTACAGAATAATTTAAAAAAATGAAATTAAGGGGTGACACGCCTTTCTTTGAGGGGTCGTTTCCCTCCTTGGAAACGATTTTGGACAGTTAAAAAAAGACGTGTCTTATAGTTTTCAATGCTTTATCACATATATGAGTTTCAACAAAATCAGACACGGACACTCGAGTGATGTTTCTTGTCAGATTCAGATTCGGAGGAGGTTCCTGAAGACAGAGAGGGAGCAGGACGAAGAAGAGCCATGGCACTCATCATCATCTTAGTTGTGTAAATTATATTAAGTTTAATTTCAGAGAAAAATAAAAATTTGAGTTAAAAATATAGTCTCATTATTTTTTTTTCTATAAAACCCAATATTTTAGGACACATTATTTATCGCAAAATACTTCCTATAGATTAAAGTCAATTGGAGAGTCAATACACAAAAAATCGAAGGAAATATTTTTGACGTTGCCACGGATTTTTTTTTGACACCATTGTGACGCGTGAAAAAATCGATTTTTTTTTGCATTTTCTCAAAGTATACATATTCAAGCAGATGTGAAAAAAAAGTCAAGTTAAAATATTGAAAATTGACCAAGTTACAGACGATTTAGTGAGAAACTTTTGACGACTTTCTCGAAACGACTTTTCTTCACTTGGCTGGAATCATACCTCTAGATATAATCGTCCGATTCTCAATTTAGCAAAACCAAAATTTCGGTAATTGCAGTAGCTATCATTGTAAGGAGCTGTTATTTTTTATTTAGCATTTTTTAAGCCCCCAATGTAAGTAAACATTTTGCCAAAACTACATTTTTTTTAACACCCGTTATTTTGTGAATTGTTTTTCTTTCGAAAAACGGCTACGTACAACAACATTTGTATAGATTATAAAAGTTTTTTTATTTTTATGTTTCGGACGGAGCGCATTTTTTTGTTAATTTTTATTTAAGAAGGTGAAGCGTTAGCGTCAAACCAAGGTTAAATTTAATAAAAAAAATACATGTTATTGTTTGCACTATGCTGAGTCTTTACGAATTTTTTGCACTTTTGTCACCACCAAACACCAGAGATAAAAAAGAGTTTAATGTATGTAATTTAACGTGCGGTTAGATGGGCAAGACTTTCACACTAAAGGTTATGTAATTTTTACTGTTATTTAGCACCAAGATAAACCATTTCTAACAACGGATTAACGCAAACCGAACCTTTGTGAACATTTAGAGAAAAAAAAATCCTTACTTTCCCATCGTAAACCATGGGCCAATAATCTCGTGCCGTAAATATGGATAGGTATAATTACGAATTACTCAAAATTTCATTGTGAATTGTATAAAACATTCGTTGTCGTAGTTTTTTCATAATAATCATCGATAATGTTATGCTTTTTCAAGTTGGTAGTGACCCAAAAGTTTTTCTACTTTACGTAATAAAAATGTTAAAATGCATAATTTTGCCCTTTAATTATATATTTTAAGGGGTTACCCCCACTTGCGATTTAAAAAAAATCGATTGCATTTTTTTGAAGTATAAGTATCGGAGAATATGTCGTGAAAATTTCAAGTCGATCCGAACAAAATTGACTGAGATATGAGCGTTGAAAGAGAAGAATCCGTTGTGTAAACGACCGGAAATTGAAACTTTAAACGCGTTTTTCTCAAAATGGCATTTCTGAAGTCGGTGACCAAGATTACTCGAACACTAATGAACCGATCTTCTTGAAATTTTGCAGGCTTATTTAATACATAAAAATGTAGTCTTTAATCGTTCGATTTTTTT
This sequence comes from Ophion obscuratus, assembly GCA_964007375.1. Classification (NCBI taxonomy): domain Eukaryota; kingdom Metazoa; phylum Arthropoda; class Insecta; order Hymenoptera; family Ichneumonidae; genus Ophion; species Ophion obscuratus. Next base: position 3,715,668 of record OZ023313.1, read on the forward strand.
TTTTCGAAAAAAAATGGCCGTTTTATAGCCAAAAAACGGCCGTTTTTTTTTCGTTAAAATCGAACCATTAACTTTGACTGACCGCCATTTTGTGAAAAATGAATATTTTTTAAAATCCTTCGATTAAAGACTAGTTTATACTTATATTTGACTAAATCCATCCGCATTTTTTTTTCAGATGATCCACTTCGCCGCAATGTTGGTCACCGCAAACCGTGTATATAAAAACAATATTTCATTGACGGCCATTTGCCACTAAACAATGTAATATTTTTCAATAAAAAAATTACTGAAAGTTCTTCAAGATGTGTTCTTTAAGATGGTATATAGATCGATTAAAAAAGTTTTTTTAGTTTTCTTTAAAAAAATTTATGAAAAAGGCCTGTTTTGCGCTACAGGTGGGGGTAACGCCTTAAAAAATTAGCATATATAGAATAAATCTGTACCTCGTATGCATTTTTTTGAGGTTCTTTGAAAAAAAAATGAATAAACCGTCATTTTACCCAACTGAATCGCTCCAACCTCCTTAAACAACAATTTACACGAATCAAGTTCAATGTATGCTTAAGGGGTAAGGCCACTGTAAATTTTTTGAAAAATCGATTTTTTTTTATTGGCTTAAAAAATAGTTTTCGCAATTTCTATATAATAGTTTTCAAAAAACTATATCGCACTTTCTATATAATAGTTTTCAAAAAACTATTCGCAAAACTTTAAACGCGTTTTTCTCGAAACATGGTTTTTTCAAAATGGCACGCAGCATAACTCGAACAATTTTCATTTTTTTTACTTGAAATTTTAACCAGATGTGAACATTTACATTATCTTGAGAATGTCGATCGGAATTTTCAAGAACTTTATTTATTGATTTTTTATTAACAAAAAACTTGCCGTTTTTTTCGTCAAAAATCAATTTTTTTTTTCAAACGCACGCCAAATCCACAAAAATTGATACTTTTTAAAATCCGATCGACATTCTCTAGCTATAGCCCTCTAGATTAATGGTTTTTTTTTTGTTCTAGATTCAAAAGTGCACCAGTGGTGCTGCGTGCCGCGGAGCCCTGGAAGCAAAACATGTCCCGGGAAGATAGCTGTGGAACCGCCATTTTGTTTTTTTTACTGTAAAAAAATTTTATAATAAAGTTTAATGTATGCCCGATAACACCATTAAAAGTTTTTTTTCAAATACCTTCAATTTCGGGAGCAAAAAATTAGTGAAAAAACCTTTTTTTTTGGGCCGTTACAGTGGCCTTACCCCTTAATATCATACCTTTTTTTTTTTAAATCTCAAATGAATAATCTAGTAGACGAAAAAAAAAATCGGAAGAAAAACGATCTTTTTTCCTTCACAGTGGTCTCCTCCCTTAGGACTTCGATATTTATCTGCGTTATTATAATTAAAATTATATGATTGATTACTAATTGTTATACCTCCAAGTAGCCAACTGGGCCGTTGAACGGATAATCTCCGAGTCGACGTTCCTCGTCGAGGAATTTGCCAGCTTTTCCGTTCACCGGAGGACAAAAGAGCCCATAATTGAAGCTCTCTTTGAGTTCCTGAAAAAATTCAAATGATCGATTAACGCCAAAGCAGTGTACATTGGTCGCGATTTTCATCTTTGTTCGCGCGACGAATAACAAGTTTTATGAATTATCGATGAACTCGGAGAAAGAGAGCAGGTGGAACGAAAGTCCGGAATTATCGAATTGACGCAGTAATTAATATTGAAGCAATCATCCGAATGTAGATAGCGAGAATTTCAATCAAAAGCTCCGATTGTTTTCTTTTTGCGTTTTTATTTTATTTTATGGAAATACATAAGTATCGGTAGCGATTCGAATGGAGGAAACGTTGAGTTATATCGTGCAGAGACGAGCGGGTCTAATATATGGAATATCTAATGAATACGAAATTGAGGTCGAACATGCGATGTATCGCGGGTGGGCCAAGTAGTCCGAGATCACTCTCTCGCCTTCTCCGTCTCTCGCCCCTGCCGAAAACTGGTTTTCTTCGCCCTCAGCACTTACGACTTCTTTTTGCCAAGAGCCCGAATTGCCTGTGAATTTTACGTCGAGCCTGATCCACATCCACGTTATTTCGCCCCCCCCCCCCCCCTCTCAAGTTAAATAACGCGCCGATCGCTCGAGGGCCAAAACGTGATATAAGACCAAAAAAAAAACATGCTGGTCCATTCGATAGAGTTCATCTTAATTCGAATTTCCCAGAGTATTCGTCTTCGTCTAATAAGTTGTACTTCGTTGATTGAGAATAATCGTGGGATCAATTCCATTATTTATAAAAAGTCAATTATTTTGGAGGTTTCGAGGTTCGCAGAAAAGTTGGATGAGCTAGGATACTGCCATGAACTCCTAGTCTTTAAGGGGTTGAAAAAATCGATTTTTTTTATTGCATTTTTTTGAAGTATAAGTATCTGAGAATATGTCCTGAAAATTTCAAGTCGATCCGAACAAAATTGACTGAGATATGAGCGTTGAAAGAGAAGAATCCGTTGTGTAAACGACCGGAAATTGAAACTTTAAACGCGTTTTTCTCAAAATGGCATTTCTGAAGTCGGTGACCAAGATTACTCGAAAACTAATGAACCGATCTGCTTGAAATTTTGCAGGCTTATTTAATACATAAAAATGTAGTCTTTAATCGTTCGATTTTTTTTTCGAAAAAAATGGCCGTTTTATAGCCAAAAAACGGCCGTTTTTTTCGTTAATATCGAACCATTAACTTTGACTGTCCGCCATTTTGTGAAAAATGAATATTTTTTAAAATCCTTCGATTAAGGGGTAAGGCCACTGTAAATTTTTTGAAAAATCGATTTTTTTTTATTGGCTTAAAAAATAGTTTAAACCCTTTAGAATAAGAAAAAAAAGGTCCTGTGCGAAAAAAAATTTGTTGTCCTTAGGAAATGAAGGTCGCCGCCAAGCGTGTCAAAACCCAAACAAACTTTAAACGCGTTTTTCTCGAAACATGGTTTTTCAAAATGGCACGCAGCATAACTCGAATAATTTTCATTTTTTTTACTTGAAATTTTAACCAGATGTGAACATTTACATTATCTTGAGAATATCGATCGGAATTTTCAAGAACTTTATTTATTGATTTTTTATTAACAAAAAACTTGCCGTTTTTTTCGTCAAAAATCAATTTTTTTTTTTCAAACGCACGCCAAATCCACAAAAATTGATACTTTTTAAAATCCGATCGACATTCTCTAGCTATAGCCCTCTAGATTAATGGTTTTTTTTTTGTTCTAGATTCAAAAGTGCACCAGTGGTGCTGCGTGCCGCGGAGCCCTGGAAGCAAAACATGTCCCGGGAAGATAGCTGTGGAACCGCCATTTTGTTTTTTTTTTACTGTAAAAAAATTTTATAATAAAGTTTAATGTATGCCCGATAACACCATTAAAAGTTTTTTTTCAAATACCTTCAATTTCGGGAGCAAAAAATTAGTGAAAAAACCTTTTTTTTTGGGCCGTTACAGTGGCCTTACCCCTTAAAGACTAGTTTATACTTATATTTGACTAAATCCATCCGCATTTTTTTTTTCAGATGATCCACTTCGCCGCAATGTTGGTCACCGCAAACCGTGTATATAAAAACATTATTTCATTGACGGCCATTTGCCACTAAACAATGTAATATTTTTCAATAAAAAAATTACTGAAAGTTCTTCAAGATGTGTTCTTTAAGATGGTATATTGATCGATTAAAAAAGTTTTGTAGTTTTCTTTGAAAAAAATTCATGAAAAAGGCCTTTTTTTGCGCTACAAGTGGGGGTAACGCCTTAAATATCACGACAAAAATTTGCTGGGCTTGCGACGTTGCCGGGATCTCCGCACTCGCTAGACTGCGGTAGTGTGTGCATACCCGTATACGCAGAGTGTTTACGTATTAGTAGCTGGAATGGATGGTCTAATACAAATTGGGGGTAAGGTGATAGAGCGAACGTTGTTATTTTTGGAACTCTAAACATCATATTAGGTGTTTTCTTCATTACTTTATAAGTTTTTACATCCTGATAAGATGTACAACCTAGATTATGAAGATATTTCGCAATATTTCGAAGCTTTCATCGATTGAGCGGAGAATGAACTTTTCACCGTGACTGTGGCTAGACTACTACCTTGAATAATATATTTCACAGCTGTTTTGCCGATAGCCGATGATTCTCATACTGCTAATAATAACATTGATAATAAAATACAAATTAATTTAAATAAAAATAAATTCACACGAGGAAATTAATTTTTATTTAAATAAAGATTATACTAGTGCAGTAGTATGTTATTCCTTGTATACCTTTTTTAAGGGTGTTTACATAAATGCCCTTCGGTTCTCAATTACATCAGTTATTTAACATTGATGTTCTCATATCTATCCTAATTGCTAGTTTGTCGAATTGTCAGATGCAGTCGCATAAATGCTTTGCCGGTTGCATTTTCAGGTGCGCTTCTATTTTCCAGTTTATTTACTATTTTTTGGCTTAGTTTTTCCTTAACTTCCCTACACTCGCAAATATGTCTCAAATTTTCCACTTCCTGCTTGCATATTCTTCATTTGGCGTCTACATACCCTTTTTTCCCGTCTTTCTCGATATTTCGACATCTTATCCTCGCCCACGTTTCTTGTAATGCTCCGCCAATCATCTTGTCCTCCCAATACTTTTCCATGTGAATTCTTGTTTTTCTATGTTTATATTCCTTACGGTACGTTGACGCATCGATTTTTCGCCTCTTTCTATTTTAATTTTAATTTTATTTGATTAATATGTATTTTTTATTTATATTTAATTTATAGTTATTTGAATAAATTTTCTAAATTTTCATGCCTCTTTCTATTTTGCTTTCCAGCTCCCTTACAGTTCCATTCCCAACGATTTGCCAGCTGGCCCCCTCATCTACGCTTTCCATTGCTTCTTTAATTTTTTCCCCCCCGTTTTGATGGGTTTCCATTTATAATTGCACTTACTCCTTCCCTTAGGCATTTTGATAGAACCACATCTGGTACCGCAAACACTGTCAACAAAAACACGTCCCAGGAAACGTAGCTTTTTTACCGTTTGAATTTTTTTAACCAAATTTTCACACAATGTACACAAAATGCCATACTTCAAAATGTATATCATGGTTGTTAAATAAAATGCAGTTTTAGACACAACAAAAATTCTCAAACATAATCGTACTTTTGGCGTCTCAGGTGTATGTAAGGTCTTAAGATTTATAAATAAACCCAATATAATAAAAATGATATTTACGTATTCGTAATAAATATATAAATAAAAATTAGCTGAAATAAACGATAAAGACTGATAATAATAAAAACAATAATTTTCAGACATTAATTCAATAATGACAATTTAATAAAAAACATAACAAACCGATAATAACAATAAAATAAAAACGAATAAAATAAATATGACAAAAATATTCGTCAAACTGAACACGCGTGCCACCCGCTTCCGTGCTTTGCCTCGAATGCTCAAAGGGGAATCCCCGGGCTCACGATTCCGATGTTCCGTGCGCAAAGGCTATTCGCATACATACGGATGGCGTTGGACATCGGTGTGTCGATACATTGGTGCGGTACACGTAATGTATTCGCACGTAAAATGGTACACGGCTGGGTGAGGGCACGAGCAACCGATAATCATTGCAACAATGGTATACCGCGGCCCAGCGAGAGACCCCGAGACCGGGCGTGTTATTTTCGCTGGTACACGTGCCAAATTAAAGGGCACCGGGACCCACAGACCGGTGCGGATCCGGCACGGTCGTCGAAGTCGAGAGAGTTTAATGCAAGCGCGCGCGCGGTTACGATCTTTACGAGGGAAAAGAGGAGGTGAGAATTATATACGTGTTGGCCCGTTTAAGGCCATATATAGCACGAGGGCCAGAAAGGCGTGGTGGCCGCAATGAGTCGGAGATAAACTTGCGAGAGAGACAGAGAGAGAGAGAGAGAGAGAGCGCAAAAGATCGCGGGAAATAATACGGGGTGCCTTCGAAGAAGAGAAAGATTCCAAGGAGGAATGAGGGGGTAAAATACGAGAAAAATCAAATAAAATTAAACGTGAGGGAAGTAGGTACATAATAAAGTGAAATTGCAAGTACTTTGCATACGTCATACCCGTATGTAATAAATATCTCGTATGTGTGTGTGTGTGTGCGTGTGTAAACATATATATATATATATATATATATGTATGTATGTATGTATGTATGTATGTATGTATGTATGTATGGGGCATTCCATGCCGATTCGACCTGGGTCTGACCCGTCACCTCTCCGATTTGACCCGCGATTTTTTATGTTATTGTACTATCTCTGAAAGGCACTCGAGAATTTTTTCAGATTTTTTTGGAACGATTTGCCTTCACAATATTTTTTATAAACAAAAAATTAACGCCCAAATTAAAAAATCTGAAAAAAAAACATAAAAATCCTGTGTCACATATCAAACACTATGAGCGTTGAGAAAAAGTGGGCGCGCGTTTCGTTTGGCGTACAATGCGCTTTTTTCGCAAAAAAATTTTTTTTTTTAATTAAAAAATATAGCATCAATAGCCCACCCAGTCGTTGAAGAGGAAAAAAAATGACGACATTATGTAGAATTGACCAGAATTTTGGAACCAAGTGGCCAACCCAACTCAAGTATCATAGGACTTGGGCTACAATGTCAAGAGAGAAAACACTCTTAATTAAACATTTTTAATCCATTCGAATTTTTTCAGAATTTTTTAGTGAATTTCTTGTTTGTTTAAACTTGAAAAAATAACAATCGTTTCTATGAAAGAAAATAATCGCTAAAAAATTCAGAAAAAAATTCGAATGGATTAAAAATGTTTAATTAAGAATGTTTTCTCTCTTGACATTGTAGCCCAAGCCCTATGATACTTGAGTTGGGTTGGCCACTTGGCCACTTGAATTGTCGGCAATTTGACTAAAAATGATGAAAAAAAAATCTTGGACAAAAATTCTGAAAAAAATGTGATAAAAATCTGGTCAATTCTACATAATGTCATGTAATTTTTTTTCCTCTTTAACGACTGGGTGCGCGATTGATTCGATTTTTTTTAATTGAAAAATTTTTCTAAACGCTCATAGTATTTGATATGTGACACAGGATTTTCGTGATTTTTTTCAGATTTTTTAATTTGGGGCGTTAATTTTTTGTTTATAAAAAATATTGTGAAGTCAAATCGTTCCAAAAAAATCTGAAAAAATTCTCGAATGCCTTTTAGAGATAGTACAATAATATGAAAAATCGCGGGTCAAATCGGAGAGGTGACGGGTCAGACCCAGGTCGAATAGGCATGGAATGCCCCATATATATATATATATATATATATATATATATATATATATATATATATATATATATATATATATATATAGGTGTGCGTGTGTGTGCACGTACGTATGTACGTATGTATGAAAGATGTTGCATTCCGCATAGCATTATAGGTGCGTGGATATCGCGAAGGGAAATACTATTATTAAATATTCCGAAACGAGTATGGGCAGACGGAAAGACGGATTATTATCCGAGACTTGGCCATATATCGAGAATATTATTTTATGAATCACGCGTATAAAATCCGTGTACATATGATTTCGCGCAGGCTTTCGTGTTGTTACATCGTTTAGTGAGATTTTATCCGAACTACCAACAGCCTCGCATACACGGCTTGTCGCGCAGCTTTTACCAACATAGACGAAAAATATATTTCCTTACGAATAATTGATTTTTCGATAAAAAATCTGTCAAGTAAAAATCCACGAGACCGGGTAAATTATCCTATGTAAACGATCCGAAGTGATTTTGAATTGATTATCTATGATTAGTTTGAGATAATGAAGATTTGACATGGGAATAGAACATCGCGATGGGAACCTTCAAATATTGATATTGGGGGCTCATATTTTAAAAGGCGTCTTATTCCACCTTACTGCAGCTACTAAGGAGGGGAATTTGAAAAAAATAGCTGATTTTTTTCACCCTGATATATATATATATTTGAATTTTTGCTATGGGATTTCTTACTTTTTGAGACAGAAACATTTTTCAATGTTTTTGGCCGTTTTCCTGTATCACGGGATTTTTTCTTTCGTCGATGTACTTATCTCTGTGTATATATGATTATAGGATTATTGACAAAAATACATTTTCGTCTTCAAGATTGCATGAAAAAAGAAAAAAATTATCCATCGATTCACTTTTCAGAAAAAGTTCCAATTTCAATCGTTCGGAGCACTATGAAGAAAGAAATCACAGAGGTTTGTACTTTCGTGGGTTTTTTGGGATACTTTGAGGTAAAAGAAAAATGAAAACTATCCTCCTATGTTCATTATTCGTACGGTTATCTCAAGTTATACGAAAAATCGTAAAAATATTTTTTTCACCTTCTTTTTAATCAAATTTTTCGAACAAAAAAAAAGAATTTTATGACAAGAAAATAAAAGCAACTTTTAGAGAATACTCTGATGTTTTCAGAACTATCCCTTTATTTTCTGTACGACCATTGGTTCCCGAGTAATTGATAATCAAAGTCAAAAGTGTTTTTTTTTTGCTCTGAACACCAATAACTCGGCGAAGAACCACTGTACAAAACTCTTCGACCGCTCAAATTAAAGGGAAAGAATCAAGCTAGAAGACTTTTCGAATGCAATTACCGAAAAAATGCATTGACGCCCGTGCACCTTTTCGAAAGATGAGCGAAAATTTGGAAAAAAAATGTCCGCTGGTTCTTTTATGATTACTCTAAAATGGTTAACGATAAAAATATTTGACCTCAGGATCTCGAAACTAGAGACTTGAAGCTTCAATTTTCTTTTTTTGTTTTTGCTCTTCGACCATTTTTTACATCATGAGAGCCTTTAGAAAATCAGCTAAAGATTTCAGAATTTTTCTTATCTTTTGATTTTTGTGCTTACTATATATATATATATATGTATGTATGTATGTATGTATAGTAGGCACAAAAATTAATAGAGCAAAAACAAAAAAAGAATATATATATATATATATATATATATATATATATATGGGTCATTCCATGTCAAATCGACAAATTTTTTACCTGACCCCCTTTGATTTCGCTGAAAATTTTCTATCTTTTTCTACCCCCCGAAAGTTATTTTTCAGAATTTTTTCAAATTTTTTTTCCCGACTCAAAAAAAGTTATGAATTTTTTAAAAAAACCGCTCTTTTATTTTTAAATTGCCAGAACTTTTTCAAAAATTGACCGTTTGGGAACTTTTTTTTTTCAAAATTTTTGTTTTTAAATGTAGTTTTCGAAAAAAAATATGAAAACATTTTCAGAATCCCAGATATATGAAATATTTTAGTTTTTTTGAAAAAACCGTAATTTTCTCAAAGTCCGACCGTTTTTTTTTTTGTTTTTTTTTTGCTCTAAAAATACTTCAACTAATTCTGCAATGATCCCCGTTAATCAAAAGATGTGACGACAATCGCTTCTAATTTTTTTTCTTGATTATAAAAAAAATTTTGTTGAATTTTTGCTGATTTTATATAACTTTGTTATGAAATTTTTTTTATTTCCTCGTGAAACCTCAAAAGTTGAAAAATAAAATTTTATTGGAGAATTTCAAGTGATTATCGTCCAAGAAATTGTTATTTTTTTTCAAAAAAGTAAAAAAAAAGGACTTTTCATACTCTTAAATAAATTCACCGTCTCTTAACATCTTTAAATAAATTAAAAACATTTGTTTGTATGTGTTCAAATTATATTATCTTTTATTTAACTTTCATCAGAAGTATTGTCAACAGAGGGCTGAAGCATTTTTTTATAACATGAACTACATATTCGCTCATCAGTCGACAAATTGTATCGAATTGCTAAATGCTCCGGTAAATTTCGCAGGGATATTTTTTTTCTATGCTTCTCCAAATTAAATGGATTGCAACATCGATCAAAAAACTTCGGCATTGTAATCACTCGTTAACAAAATATAAATTAACAGCACTTTATGATAAATAATAGGTACTTTATTTAGCAATAGTAAGTCTACGTGACACGATGAACACAACGACAATGTAATTATTCTGAAAACATAACCTCCATATTATTTAAATGAAATGTAGATGATATCTTTTTTACCGACAATCGATAGCTCTTAAATTATCACATTGTATCAACTGGAGGTAACTTTTAAACCCATTGTATTTTTGAAGTTGTCATATTTCAGTACCAAAAAAAAACGTCCATAAGAGTAAAAAAATAACGTCAATGAGAGAAAAAAATTATTTTTTTTTAAAAATAACAATTTCTTGGACGATAATCACTTGAAATTCTCCAATAAAATTTTATTTTTCAACTTTTGAGGTTTCACGAGGAAATAAAAAAAATTTCATAACAAAGTTATATAAAATCAGCAAAAATTCAACAAAATTTTTTTTATAATCAAGAAAAAAAATTAGAAGCGATTGTCGTCACATCTTTTGATTAACGGGGATCATTGCAGAATTAGTTGAAGTATTTTTAGAGCAAAAAAAAAACAAAAAAAAAACGGTCGGACTTTGAGAAAATTACGGTTTTTTCAAAAAAACTAAAATATTTCATATATCTGGGATTCTGAAAATTTTTTCATATTTTTTTTCGGAAACTACATTTAAAAACAAAAATTTTGAAAAAAAAAAGTTCCCAAACGGTCAATTTTTGAAAAAGTTCTGGCAATTTAAAAATAAAAGAGCGGTTTTTTTCAAAAATTCATAACTTTTTTTGAGTCGGGAAAAAAAATTTGAAAAAATTCTGAAAAACAACTTTCGGGGGGTAGAAAAAGATAGAAAATTTTCAGCGAAATCAAAGGGGGTCAGGTAAAAAATTTGTCGATTTGACATGGAATGACCCATATATACTCACATATATATACAGTACCCGTAAAAAGTTTTCGATCAGTTTGGATAATTGCAAAATTTCCGATCACTTTGAATGGTTGCAAAATTATATCCGAATCATCTAATTCATTTTATTTATTATTATTCTATGAAGATACTATATAGCTGTATATACTGAATATCTAATACGCTTTCGCAATTATCCAAAGTGATCGAAAACTTGAGACAGAGAGGGCCTCAAACTGATGTCCAAAAGGAAAATCTAGGCATCTAGTATCGATACCTATCCGAATCAGCTCCCCCATGTAGTTCTACGATCTTTTTTACTTATCGAGGAAAGAGCTTTTCTTTTATTTTTCTCTTTTTTCTGCATAGACTTTCCTCGCCATTTTCTTCACCTGCGTTATCGCTACGAAGTGCAGTGTTGAGCAATCAATAAATTATCAACTTAAACACTGACCTAGATGCCTTAGATATTGAATGAAAGTTGAAAAAAGCAGAGGTTTAACAGTATCAGTCAATAAAGATCAGATGATAATAAAAAATACTCATACTAATTAGCCTCCTTATAGTATAAGTATTGTACTTATACTATACTCATACTACGTAAGTTTAGTTAATATTATAAGTATTTAGCATATTATAAGTATTACTCATATTATAAGTAATACTTATAGTATGGGTAATACTTATAATATAAGTAATACTTGTAGTATAAGTAATACTTATAGTATAAGTAATACTTGTAGTATAAGTAATACTTGTAGTATAAGTAATACTTATAATATGAGTAATAATTATAGTATGAGTAATACTTATAGTATAAGTAATACTTGTAGTATAAGTAGTACTTATAGTATGAGTAATACTTATAGTACGACTAATACTTATAGTATAAGTAATACTTATAGTATGAGTAATACTTATAGTATAAGTAATACTTGTAGTATAAGTAATACTTATAATATGAGTAATACTTATAGTATGAGTAATACTTATAGTATAAGTAATACTTGTAGTATAAGTAATACTTATAGTACGAGTAATACTTATAGTACGACTAATACTTATAGTATAAGTAATACTTATAGTATAAGTAATACTTATAGTATGAGTAATACTTATAGTATGAGTAATACTTATGGTATAAGTAATACTTATGGTATAAGTAATACTTATAGTATGAGTAATACTTATACTATTGCTATTTACTATTGCTTCAAGAAACTTCCAAGAGGAAAGTACATACACAAAAGCGAACAAAAAAATAAATAACTGCGCTACCGGAAAACGCGAGGAAAAAAATTAAAACAGTGCTTTTTTCTCGAAAAGTAAAAAATATCGTAGGGCATACGTGGGGATGTGTTTAGGATAGGTATCGACACCAGGCTAGATTATCCTCTTGGACGTCACTCTTCAGATCACCCTATACACATATACGTCTATGAATTGACGCCTAGAGGACTACAGAGCAGAGCGGCGAGTTGCGGCGAGCCTGACAGACGATACGCGAGCACGCGGTTACCTGGCTTCGCTGTAATTTATACCCGTGAAATTTGCAGCGGGGCGCTTTAATTAATATCGCTAAGAACGTGCTGACGCGTGCCTCATGGCCCCCGATGTGTGCAGTGTCGAAGCGAATAATGCTCATCTTTCTCCACCTCTTATATTGCCCCTCCGTTGCGCTCTTTTCCTCTCACTCGCCCATCGTGTGGCACACGCACACGAACTTATCGTCTTGCGCGGAGGGATGCTTCCAAGGGGGTGTCACGGGTAATAATTTTCCGCGTGCGTGACTGCGCAACGCACGAGCGTACATACGCGGAGTGCTGCGCGTGTGCTTGGTCGAGTACACTTTCTCGGTATCGTACACGATACTCGAGGACCCCTCGATAGGGGGACGAGAAATGAAGATACGAATAAGCATACGGTTGCGGATATAGCTTCGTATTGGTCGCAGGCGTTGAAAAATAAGAAAAAAAAACAGGTTCATGTCCTGAGGAAGACATTTTGGGTGTACTTCCGAAAAGCCCATACCGAATATGGAATTCCGTGTACCCATGTATTTTGACTCGCTGATCGCAGATATGATGGTGAACGTACCCGCAAATTTCATTTTTAAGGTCAAAACTGACAGACCTGATTTTTTTAGTTTTTCCGTTTTATTTTTATAAATGTTGATTTTAGAGAAAAGTGTTTCCCTTAAAAGTTATAGCCTGTAACAAGATTGATCTTTTATGTTCTATAAAGTTTTTGTCTAAAACCATTTTGTATCGAGAAAAATGGGATAATGTTCGAATAAAGATATTTTGCTAAACTTCGTTAGTTTCGTTAAACTTCGTTAGTTTCGCTAAACTTCGTTAGTTTCGTTAACTTTTTTTAAATTGCATGTTTATTTTTTGCTTTTTTTGTATTTTATTTTATTTTTTCACTTTTTGTTCGGGTTTGTTTGGGTTTAAAGATTAAACTCAAATCTTCTTGCGGTAAAGTGCGAAAGTAAATAATATCGAAACTAATAGAGTTTCGCAAAATATACTTGTTGGAGAATTATCTCATTTTCGTCGAAACAGAATGGTTTTAGACAAAACCTGTATGGAGCATAAAAAATCAATCTTTTTATAGGCTGCAACTTTTGTCGGAAACATTTTTCTCTAAGATCAACATTTCTTAATATAAAATAGAAAAACTTTTTTTAAAATCAGTTTCTCGGAGTTTTGATGCTGAAAATTAACTTTACGGGTATTCCACTATCGTATTCGTGATCAGCGAATTAAAATACATGGGTACACGAAATTCCAAATTAATCGGTGGTATGGGCTTTTCGGAACTTCATCCGACATTTTTCTCAGGCATTTAAGGGGGTACAAAATTTTGGGACTTTTGTAATTTTTTTTTATTTTAGAGATTTCTTCATTATTTTTGAGACTTAGGGTATGTTTTCTTACTACTTTTGGCTGTGACATGGTATTTTTTTATTTATTAATCTTTACAAATGGCGGCGGTGTGGCAGGGTCTTCTAAACTGTATTTTCAAAACTGGCGCGACGTATAGCTAGAAAACTAATCAACCGACTCTGATGAAATTTGGTACATATCTTTCTAACCTTATTGTCTAAATCGTGACCCTAAATGTTTAGAAAAATTAATAAAAGAATTTTTATTGCAAAATATAGCCATTTATGCGGAAAAATCAATTTTTTTTTGTTTTATAGAGTATCATTTCATCGATTTTCAACATTTCTCACTTTTTCTTAGTTCATATTCCACGTATGAGTGTTAAGGGGTTACCCCCACTTGCGATTTTGAATAAATCGATTTTATTTTTATTGCATTTTTTTGAAGTATAAGTATCTGAGAATATGTCCTGAAAATTTCAAGTCGATCCAAACAAAATTAACTGAGATATGAACGTTGAAAGAGAAGAATCCGTTGTGTAAACGATTGGCTAATTGAAACTTTAAACGCGTTTTTCTCGAAATGGCATTTCTGAAGTCGGTGACCAAGATTACTCGAACACTAATGAACCGATCTTCTTGAAATTTTGCAGGCTTATTTAATACATAAAAATGTAGTCTTTAATCGTTCGATTTTTTTCGTTAAAATCGAACCATTAACTTTGACTGTCCGCCATTTTGTGAAAAATGAATATTTTTTAAAATCCTTCGATTAAAGACTAGTTTATACTTATATTTGACTAAATCCATCCGCATTTTTTGTTTCAGATGATCCACTTCGCCGCAATGTTGGTCACCGCAAACCGTGTATATAAAAACGTTATTTCATTGACGGCCATTTGCCACTAAACAATGTAATATTTTTCAATAGAAAAATTACTGAAAGTTCTTCAAGATGTGTTCTTTAAGATGGTATATTGATCGATTAAAAAAGTTTTGTAGTTTTCTTTAAAAAAATTCATGAAAAAGGCCTTTTTTTCCGCTACAAGTGGGGGTAACGCCTTAATGAAAAAAAAATCTTCGTCGGTGTTTTTTCAGATTAATAATGCCGACGTGTCACACCGTCAGACAAAATTCGCCGCAACCCGTTTAGGAGACCGTACATCCGTCATTTTTAAAGATCAATAAAAAAAATATCATGCAACATCCAAAAAAATGGTGAAGAAATCTTTCCTTTAAAAAAAAATCATTAAAATCAGCAATTTTTTCCTCGCCTAAAGTTATCTCCCCCTTCAAGGAGTTTCGGGACAATTGATGATATGTTACCATTTGATTCAAATTTATACAGTACAATTTTTGTTATATATTGAATGCACCTTCTAAATTTTTAATCGATCGTCTACACCCTTTCTAGAATATGTACAATTGAAAAAAAAACACACACACTTTTTAACATAGGGGAAAAAAATGTTTAAAATGTTAGAAAAACTGTCAAATCACTTAGTACATTATGAAAAATTCGTCACCTTTTACATTATGACAATGCGGCCTCTCCGTATTTTGAAAAGTGTTCCTTTAATTGTAAATTTTATAGAAACGGTCTAGACGATCGATTAAAAATTTAGAGGGTACATTCAGTATATTAGCAAGAATGTACTCAATTTTCCCGAAACGTTCTTTTTACGAGTCTGAATACTTAACAATCAGCTGATTTTCGTCTATAATCAAGTAAAAGTAAGAAAAAAATAAAAACCCAGTATACTGGTAAAATTTCAAGTCACCGAACTTTTAACGAAAAATTACGACTCTAAAAATCGTCTCATTTTTACGGAACTTTATGGAGATGACACGTTGGCCACATTCCTATCTAATAATTCATACACTAATTAACTCTATATGCCCGAAATAAACCGCTCAACGCGTGTAAAAAATTCTACAGACTCGGTACCGACAATAAAAACAGAGGATCATCGAATGTTAAATTAAAATGAATCATTTAATTAAATTTGGTATTTCATTTTAATTTACTTTTTATTTCGATTTAAATTAATATTAATTTTGTCCAGCACCTCGACTCTCGAGGGCGCATTACGAAGCAAGCTAAACACAAACGATGATTTTTTAATTATTTTTTTTTTAAATGAATTGAAATAAAAATATTTCAATTATTTTTTCAATTTAATTTTTTCAGTTTCATTTTATATGAGTAGGAGTTTAATTTTTATTTTTATAAATTTTATGCTGCTATTTTTATTTCATTTGCATTTATTTGATTTATTTTCATTGATATGAAAATAAAAATATAAATCCCGCGGAAATAATTCAAACGCAAGGAAAAACTGTTTTTGTACGTAAAGTGGCGTCAAAAAAAGATCGAATGAAAAGCTGCAAAGAAAACGTTATCTACGAGCCCCCTCGATGAGGTAAAAATGTAGATTTATTTTTTTCTTTCTCTTGGCGATTCTTTTCTTATTCGTGGTCGGTCGTTACTGGACAAAAAAAGAGCGATTTTTTTTCTCATTTACGCTATTTTCAAATTATATTTTCCAGATCGATAGACTCTACCTCGGATGATGCTCGTCGAAAGGTAATAGTCGAATTTTGAAAAACAATGAGTTTTTTTGGTTTTCCTTTCATTGCCTGTCGAAATTACGAGGGAGAAAAAGAAGGAAAAGCAAAAATTCGCAACTGAGAGTGAAAGCTTCTATTTTATTGCACAGAATTCCAGCGACCTGGCACTCATGGGTATTACGAAATTTAGACAAGAGTCTCGACAACGTCCTCTTTTCATTTTAGTCCTTCTTGGTGTTTTTTTTTTCTTTTTTTTTTAACTCCTCAGACGCCTCGTCTCGTCTCTCTGTACGCCGAAGCTCGATTTACGACGGAGACAGGCATCGTGTGCTCAAACTCCCCTGCGCTTGTATTGGATCTTGACGATTTATCGTCAGCCACCGTTTTGGAGTGAAAGTTCCTGCTCAAAGGAGAGACCGGGTCTTCCTTTCCATCGTCGTTTTCCTCCGTGACACATTGCTCCCCAACTTTTTCCTTCACAACCGATATGTCAAAAAAAAAATATATATTTTCCGATAAAAATAAATTTTCCGAGCAGTAGGTATATTTTATTTTCCTGGCTTGACGGATTTTTGATAGTCGCCTTGGGGCAGGCACGTGGAAATTTCGCTTATTCCCTCGAAATGAATATTATAACAAAGTTTTGCGCAAAATTGAGAAATGTCGAGCGTACACGTAGCAGCACTCCTTCAATTCCTAATATTTGCTCAGTAGGAAAAATATATGTAATATATCCATGACGGTATGGGCAAACAGCCCCGGGCAACAAATTAAACGTCACTTTCGATTACGAGCTAACCCAGTTTGCTCGAGTCCTTGTGTGCGGAGGCAAACACACACAGACACATATACGCATGTGGTACATGGAAGAGGAGAGTGAGGAAAAGGAAGCTCGTACTTGTCGCCAATTTCCTGTTGGAAATTTCGGCGAGGTATAATAATAAATACATCGCGCGAGTACGAGAAGGGAAGTTCCCATCGGGCGGAGCAATTTTTTTTTTCTTTTTACGACACTCCACTCACGATTATTCGCCCATGTGGACCTTAGATTTTTACTGTGTAGAGAGAAATATTTATGTCGAGTACTCTGCCTTGACCCACCTTTTCAAACGCAATTTATTATTCATTTTTTCGTGAATTAATCAATTATTAAAAAAATATATTCATAAATTAATCAATTATTTAAAAAAATATTCATAAATTAATTTAATTGAATCATCGTTCGAATTAAAATCAATATTTGAAATGAAAATTTTATATTTTACTTGACCAATTTTTTATTAAGTTTATTGGTCGAGATTTCAAGATTCAATTAATCGTTGAAATATCGTTTTTGTGTAGAAAGAAATGTTCCTGTCGAGTATTTCGCTCTGATCAATTTTTTTTAAACGCAATTTCTTATTAATTTATTTGTCAATTAATACATTATTAAAAAATTGATTCGAATTAAAATCAAAATTTAACAAGTCAATTAATGAATTGAATTAAAAATGTTTTCATTAAAAAATTAATAAATACATGAATGACTAAAAATAATAGATAAGAAATGGTGTTAATTATTTTCGAACGCAATTAATCATTCAGCGTCGATGCGAGTGAGTCAACTTTTCAATCAAACCCGAAGCGTCTCGAATAGTACGATGAAATGGTGACTTTACTGAAAATTTTCGGTAGCACGCCATTTTTTTTATTTCATGGGAGGTAAAATTGTTTGTAACCAAATGCTCTACAAAAAAGATAAGAAGCATTTTTATTGTCAGATTTCAAATTAATTAATAATCTTGCCTCAAAGTTTTTTATTCCCTAATTGTTCATCTCTTTTTGTTTATAACTTTTTTATTATTGACATTAGCGCAAAAAGTTACGAGAAAAAGTTATAGATAATTGTGTCAACTACGAAGAAGTTCTCTACAAATTTTTTGTCAGCCTCACAGTTACGGAGATAAATTTAAAAAAACTAATTCACCCTTAATTTCAACATGGCGGCCGTTCTAACAGCCTTAACGTCCCGGAAACTGAGTTTCACACTCATGGCCTACCCCCCTACGAAATGAAACAAAAAATAGCGTTCTACCCAAAATTTTCACGAGGCTTTTTTTGAAGCACCATTTGAATGAATGAAAAAAAATTAAATAAAAATCGCATAATTGTTGAGAAAAGTTTCGACTGAAGCGGAAGTCCCAATGGAACAGATTTCCATCTACTGAGTGATTCATGTAACGGTCATTTCAAGTACCGTCCCGTCCCCAAAATCAAAGTTTTCGAAAAAAAGACTGGCTCCTTTCAAGAGCCAAATGTGACAGTCAACATGCCCTAGACACGTGTCAAAAATATTTCCCTAAATGAATCTTTAATAAATGAACGTGTGAGTCGCGGGGGTGGATAGGGGGTCACAGAGAAGGTTAATGCTCAACACTCCCCAAGGGCCTTCGATTTCCGGTCTACCCAGTTCCGACGAGACGAGACGAAGGTCGATGGGCAAACTGTACGCCCACCTGAGTGGGAAGTGGGAGACAAAGAGAGTGAGGGTCTCTCGGGCGACAAAGTTAATTTCCGGAGGGCCGGGGCGAAATGGAGGGACAGCAAACGAGAGAGGAAGGCCGCGGCAGTACGAAATGTAGAACATGTTTAATGGTAGGGCAATATTAGGGCGACGATCAAGTTGTAGACGTACACCCACACACACACGGATAAATATATTCCGCAGTGTGTTGCCGGGGATGAAATATGAAGTTGAACAAGAGGAAACGAGAGGGAAGGAGCCCCTCGAGAGATTGAAGAGTTTGCACAGTAGAGACGAGGATTTTAATCGGACGTTAATTGGGTGGCATTGCCCTACGGATATTACTCGATAATTCGGCTAACTTGCAAAGTTCAAGTTGCAGAAGTGGCTCGTCAATTGACAACCTCAAGGTACCTATCCAGCCAGAAAGAATACAAACAATTTTGGGTTTTTCGTCGTGAGATTGAAGTCCGCATCGTTTGAGTGCAATGACAAAATGATCCTTTTTACACTGCCAAAAAATAATAATTTAAATAGGATGTACTTAAGGGGTTACCCCCACTTGCGATTTTGAAAAAAATCGATTTTTTTTATTGCATTTTTTTGAAGTATTAGTATCTGAGAATGTGTCCTGAAAATTTCAAGTCGATCCGAACAAAATTGACTGAGATATGAGCGTTGAAAGAGAAGAACCCGTTGTGTAAACGACCGGAAATTGAAACTTTAAACGCGTTTTTCTCAAAATGGCATTTCTGAAGTCGGTGACCAAGATTACTCGAACACTAATGAACCGATCTTCTTGAAATTTTGCAGGCTTATTTAATACATAAAAATGTAGTCTTTAATCGTTCGATTTTTTTTTTCGAAAAAAAATGGCCGTTTTATAGCCAAAAAACGGCCGTTTTTGTTCGTTAAAATCGAACCATTAACTTTGACTGTCCGCCATTTTGTGAAAAATGAATATTTTTCAAAATCCTTCGATTAAAGACTAGTTTATACTTATATTTGACTAAATCCATCCGCATTTTTTTTTCAGATGATCCACTTCGCCGCAATGTTGGTCACCGCAAACTGTGTATATAAAAACATTATTTCATTGACGGCCATTTGCCACTAAGCAATGTAATATTTTTCAATAAAAAAATTACTGAAAGTTCTTCAAGATGTGTTCTTTAAGATGGTATATTGATCGATTAAAAAAGTTTTGTAGTTTTCTTTAAAAAAAATCATGAAAAAGGCCTTTTTTGCGCTACAAGTGGGGGTAACGCCTTAAATAAGTTTTTTCCTTGTCTCACGGCCTACTACGATCTCATTTGTTTCGAAGATATTTATTTGTTTATTTATTTTATTATCTAACGATTTTTTGGCAAATTTTTGGAAAGTGAAAAATTTACCTAAAAATCGTCAGATAATTATTAATAACAAATGAACTATGCAATAAAAAAAAATCCTACGTAGTTCCTCAGACAATGTATTTTGCAAGATATATTCAACATTTCAAGTGAATCGGTTGAAAATTGTCGGAGTTACGTTTCCGGCCAACTAAAAATGCAGTTTTTGGATAAACGCTGCACAGCCGCCATTTTGAAATTAAACGCTTCAAAAAAATTATTGTATACAGCCACTGTATACATGTATGATAAACACCTTTTTTGTAATCTCGATTTATTTTGTAGTTTTTCGGAAAAAAAATCCCCAGAAAGCCATTTTTTTCGGCCTCTAGAGTGGCCTAAGGCCTAAAATATATTCAAATTGAATAAATCGATTTAAATAAATCTTTATTTGCTTACAATGTACACTGTAAATCTAAGTGTACTATATGCAAAAAATATGTCATAGAAGTCAAAATTATGTCGTGGAAATGTCGAAATCAAGTAGATCCATTTAGTGGATACAACTAAATTGTTTTTTGAACAGACGAAACCGAATCACAGATTTATTAGGATTAAATAGAATATTTAGTTGTTGGTCGATATTCAAAAGATTTTGATTTGAATAAATAAATACATTGAAAATAAATAATTCCAATAACGGAATGCAATAGGAAAAATTTGATTCCACCGAACATCTAGTTCGTTTAAAAAAAAATCACATAGACGCGGTTAGTTAATATCAATAGAATTTTTCTGTCAGTGTAATTGCTGAAATTTACGTTTTGCAGATTTCCGCTACGAAAGTCCCTCAACAATTTTTCATTGCCAATTTCGATGTCTGCGATTGAACTTTGCAAAAAAAAGTTTAATATAATGATAGAAATAAGGGAATGAAAATAGAAATGTGAATTTCGATTGAATTTCAACGATATGAAATTCAACGCAATTATTCGCTTCGGTTTCTAAAATTTGGTATTGCCGATTTTGTCGTGATAATTACAGGTGCAGTTTCGTTGCCCATCGCTGTAAGTAATTGTGACGACGGTAGAGCCTCGTTCTCGGGTTGACAGCATGTCCCAGAGGGTGGCAGTGGTATACGAGGAAGGTTCGGCGGAGTTGCGTCGACTGCATAGTGCTGCTTGAGTGAATCAATAACCGAAGGAGCGTGGACGGGAAAATTCGATAATATTAATTCCGTTGCGAAGGTAGACGCGGTAAAACGGCCGAGAGGGAAGCGTTTGACATCGAGGGCTTGTGTGCCGAGTCAGAAGACGTCGCCGAGGTGAATCTTGATGGTGTGCACCCTCGCCCGGTAAAATACATCTATGTATCATGTACATGAGAAAGGGATATTTCCAACGCGTACAATCCAATATTGGCCATCATACGACTGTTTCGAGAACAGCCATTGAAAAGGCCTTAAGGGAGACTTTGTCCTTTGTGCCTAGCAGGAGATGTTAGCGGCTCGACATGAGCAGCTAGAAGAAGAGGAGGGATGCCTCTATGGACCACGCATTGCCGATTAGCGGTAATTATAAACACATTTGTGTAAACACATTACAAAACTTTAAACGCGTTTTTTTCTCGAAAATACGTTTTTAAAAATGGCTGACATTCTCCTGACCGCTGTAATTAACATATCGACCTGAAATTTGGAGAGCACACTCAGAAAATATGTCTTCACGGAATGACGGATCGTTTTTTCGATAGATACATTTTTGCATTTATTATTTATCTTTTTATGCGAAAAAAACGCGAAAATTCGATTTTTTTTGCCGCCATTTCCCGAAATTTGTACTAAACGAAAAACCCATCCGTCATTCCATGACCAAAGGGTCACAGATTGATAATATGCTTTGAATTTGTGTTTCAGATCAACGAAGAGGGGGCAGTGATGTCAGCCGTTTACCTCCCGCGATTTGAGGACCTGTTTTCGCGGAGCTGCAACGGCCGCAATGTTGGTTTTTTTTTTCAAAAAAAAAAAAAATTTCTTAACGTTCTGTATATCATGAATAAAAGCAAGAAAAAACCGCACTCAAAAAGCTTTACTCGTTTCCTTTAAAAAAAATGAAATGTAAAAACCTGAAATATGGCCCTCCAAGGACAAAGTCTCCCTTAAGGCGTAACGTGGGTTTCGAAGCAAAAAAAAATATATTTTCTCTATTTAAAAAAAAATACTATATATAAATTATTTTATTCAAAATGTTAAGCACATAAAAGAGCGATATTTCAACAATTAAAAAAAATTTCATCCGAAAATTTGGGAAATTCAGCCGGTGGGACCTGGTTTCCGGAGAACCCTAAAAAAAGGGTCTGGTGGTGGTCAGGATAACTCATGACAGCTTTATCCGAAATTAAAAAATAAAATTTTTCTGTTAGTAGATAAGTATAGCTCGTCACTGAGCGAAGGAATTTAAGAAAAATTTAAATTTGAATTTTTGGCACAATTTTATGCAAAATAGTTCAATTTTTGGTACAATGTACACTACGTATAGCCTTGTAAAATTAGTTATAATCAAAAAATAACCTTCGTTCGATCACTGGTCAATACTATTTTGAAGAAGTGTGCAAAATTGGAATAAGGTCGGTGCATCAGTTTTTGAGAAATCGTGTCCACCGACTTCAAAAATAGTGCTTTGAGAAAAATGCGATTACCTGCGTCGCTCCCAGTCGGTCTTTCCCAATGGAGGGAATTTCCAAAGGCTCTCTCTGCTAGACTTTTATTCCGATTGACTTAAGGGGAGGGTAGGGGTTTCAGCGTGAAAAAAACCACTTTTTTGCGAATTTTTTTCATCTATATGTAAAGAGTGAATTTATTGAAACCTTTTGTACATTGTTAAGTGTCATTCCAAGAACATTCCGTGAAATTTGTACGCGAAAATATCCACAAACAAGCCGGTGCCGCGTTTTTCTGGAAACCACTTTTTCAAAGTCCGTGTTCACTGCCATTTGAAAACTACATGACCGATTTATTTCAAACTTGGTACACACTTTCTACATATAAAATACCTCCCCCCAACGGTTAGTTTGAGATTTTTTTTACATTGAGGGGGTTTTCCGCCCAAAATGGCGGTATTTTTCGTGAAAAATAGCATTTTTCACTTTACATGACCACCAAAAAATTAGAAATGAAAAAAAAATTATCGAAGACCGTTGGTGGGAGGATTTGATGATACTTTGACTAAATTTTAATGGTACTTTATTTCAGATAATTTCTAGCTGAGATTTTCGCGTACAAATTTCACGGAATTTTCTTGAAATGACACTTAACAATGTACAAAAGGTGTCAATAAATTTACTCTATCCATATAGATGAAAAAAATTCGCAAAAAGTGTTTTTTTTTTCACGCCGAAACCCCTACCTTCCCGTTAAAACTTTGGGAGAATATTTCAGACATATTATACTATTAGATAATAAAATTTGAAAAAAATGGATTTTTTTGAAATTTTCAAACCCACGTCGGGGGCTATACCAGTGTGACACTTTAAAAAAATCGATTTTTTCCCTTTTTCGACAGTTTATACTTGCAAGAATATCATTATCATTTATATCATTTACATCAATATCATTTTATCTTGCAAAAATCGACAGTTAAATCTTTAAACGCGTTTTTCTCGAAATGAGATTTTTCAAATTTGCTGACATTGTAACTCAATGAGCAATTATCCGATTGACTCGAAATTTGAACTGAGCACTCTTGACTATATTTACTCTACAATGACGTAGGATATTTTTGATTGGATGAAAATTGACGATTTGGCATTCAAAAAAACAACTATTTTATAGGCAAGAAAACAGACTTTTTTTTCATAACTACGCCATTTTGTTAGATTTTGATATTTTTCGAAAATCCTACGTCATTTCACAGGAAATATCTTCCAGTTTAACGAAATTTTTTCCTTTTTCGATTTCACGGGTTACCCCCACTTGCGATTTTGAAAAAATCGATTTTTTTTTATTGCATTTTTTTGAAGTATAAGTATCTGAGAATATGTCCTGAAAATTTCAAGTCGATCCGAACAAAATTGACTGAGATATGAGCGTTGAAAGAGAAGAATCCGTTGTGTAAACGACCGGCTAGTGAAACTTTAAACGCGTTTTTCTCAAAATGGCATTTCTGAAGTCGGTGACCAAGATTACTCGGATACTAATGAACCGATCTTCTTGAAATTTTGCAGGCTTATTTAATACATAAAAATGTAGTCTTTAATCGTTCGATTTTTTTTTTCGAAAAAAATGGCCGTTTTATAGCCAAAAAACGGCCGTTTTTTTCGTTAAAATCGAATCATTAACTTTGACTGTCCGCCATTTTGTGAAAAATGAATATTTTTTAAAATCCTTCGATTAAAGACTAGTTTATACTTATATTTGACTAAATCCATCCGCATTTTTTTTTTCAGATGATCCACTTCGCCGCAATGTTGGTCACCGCAAACCGTGTATATAAAAACATTATTTCATTGACGGCCATTTGCCACTAAGAAATGTAATATTTTTCAATAAAAAAATTACTGAAAGTTCTTCAAGATGTGTTCTTTAAGATGGTATATTGATCGATTAAAAAAGTTTTGTAGTTTTCTTTTAAAAAATTCACGAATAAGGCCTTTTCTTGCGCTACAAGTGGGGGTAACGCCTTCAGCTACTCAATCGGCCGGAATCATGTCAGCAGTGGAGGAACTTTTTTTTTGGCGCCTCCGAAGGCAGCGCACAAGTCGCTTGGATCTCAATATTTTTCTATGAAAAAATTATGTATTATAGGTCAAATATAGGCAAATATATTCTTAATTTACCGAAACATTTAATTGAGTACTTTTCTTCCAAAAAATTCCCGAAAATCACCCAAATTTTCAGTATAGTTCACACTGGTATAGCCACGTAACCCCTTCATAGGCTTCCATTTGCCTCCAGGTCATTTCGATGCCCAACGAGTACGGGGACAATCGCTACGAGGACGCTGCACAAAGTCAAATGTCTTCAAAATCACCTTCCTCCATGTACATATCCAAGATTCTCATTGGAGGTCGTCGCGAGGAGGATTTCCGCACACTCCGCCTCCTCTTTCCTCATCGATCAGACACAGACAGGACACACGCGGAGACCCCGAGGATGGCACGGGAGGTCAAGCTCGGCAAATGGCAAAGTTTAAAACGACGTCGGAATATAAATTCCGTCCTCTTTATCTATCTCCCTATTGCGCCAGTCGGCATCTCTTATTAGTCCCCTCGCTTTCTCCATCTCTGGCTCTCCTTCGTCCGCGTTGTCCGCCCCGAGGGAATTTCCTTCGCGTTCCCCGGAGGAAGTTAACAGATGAATTTTCCGATTGAACAAATTTACGCCCCAGTCCAGCAGCGTCTCTGGCTAATGTACGTTGTGAAGCCTATTGACATCCCAATGGGAATAGCATCGCCAGCCAAGATATTAGGAAGTCTGATTGGACAGATTTGTGGAAGCCGTGGACTTGGAGGATATCACGTGACCTCCTCGGTAAATTTTACGACGAATGTCAAGTAAATTTGGGATTAGAGTTGGAAAATAACTTCTGTCTGTTTGGCGAGGGCACCTTGTTGTCGACTTATGGAGGAAGGCAAAAGACGATGTTCCCGAAGGTCGAAACACCACGGAGATTTTACGAGATCGTAAAGTACAACCGACGGATCTTTATCTCCGTCTCTTCTCCGCTCTTTCGATGCGCTGAAGGTATGGAAAAAAACAAAAAGTGCAAGACAAGGTTGATGACCACGGTTGGGTTGACGAGCGTCGATACACAGGAAGAAAAGCGATCATCCAAGTTGGCTGTGTGTATAGATATACGAGGAAAAATAATGACAAGCGAGAGGATCCAGACTCAGTTCCATCCCCTTCTTCGGCGATCTTTCTCTGGGTGACGCGGTTAAGGGAGACTTTGTCCCGGATTGAGCAGCGGGAGTGTCAGCGGCTCAACATGAGCAGCTGGAAGAAGAGGAGGGATGCCTCTATGGACCGAGCCTTGCCGATTAGCGGTAATTATAAACACATTTGTGTAAACATATTACAAAACTTTAAAGGCGTTTTTCTCGAAAAAACGTTTTTTAAAATGGCTGACATTCTCCTGACCGCTGTAATTAACATATCGACCTGAAATTTGGAGATCATACTCAGAAAATATGTCTTCACGGAATGACAGATCGTTTTTTCGATAGATACATTTTTGCATTTATTATTTATCTTTTTATGCGAAAAAAAACGCGAAAATTCGATTTTTTTTTAATTGCCGCCATTTTCCGAAATTTGTACTAAACGAAAAACCCATCCGTCATTCCATGACCAAAGGGTTTCAGATTGATAATATGCTTTGAATTTGTGTTTCAGATCAACAAAGAGGAGGCAGTGATGTCAGCCGTTTACCTCCCGCGATTTGAGGACCTGTTTTCGCGGAGCTGCAACGGCCGACATTTTGGTTTTTTTTTCGAAAAAAAAATTTTTTTAACGTTCTGTATATCATGAATAAAAGCAAGAAAAAAACCGCACTCAAAAAGCTTTACTCGTTTCCTTTAAAAAAAAATAAAATGTAAACACCTGAAATATGGCACTCCAAGGACAAAGTCTCCCTTAATAATTCCCGAACGAGAATCACTTCGGCTGAGCCTCCTAAGTGTCTACACTTATCTCATTAAAACAGGAATAGCAAGGGAAACAACGAGAAAGTTCTACGCGACGAGGAGTCTGGTCGAGATATATGGTTCACGTAACTCGGGAAATAAGGGCCGCGTTTACCGCAATCATCATCATTACAGTCATCACCATCATCATCATCATCATCATCATCTTTGTCGTTGGGAATCTTACCGTAACTGGCTACAGAGTTGGACGGGCAGACCAACAGGGAAAGCAGCTCAATTTCCCATTGGCTATTACTTTTCTCCGGTGAAAAAAGCACGACGTTGATGTTTGCATCGTTGCAACGCAACGAAAATGACTATTGTTTTTCTTCAAATGCACTTTGGCACATTTTGGCTACGAAAATCAAATCAACAGTTTTTGGGATTCCTATTTAGTGATTCGCAAATCATGATTTTCGATAATAATGAAAATAGGAGAGTTGAAATGAATTTCCGTTGCATTCCAACGATGCAAAATTCAACCCCATAAGAAATTGCATGTTTTTTTTACCGAAAGATTCATTTGTTTACACGAAACATTATGAATTTGCTGCAGATCGATTTTTCGGGTTGTAGCGCACTTGTTATGGAGGCGTACGCAAATTACGTTACGCAATTGGGGGGTTCGGCCAGGCGTTACGGTCTCCGAACGGGGGGGGGGGGGGGGGGGGGCAAGGTTCGCGTTACGTCACGATTTTAGAACTGCTAGAAAGAGCAAAATTTCTGCATGTTCAAGTTTTTAATTAAATAACTCGCGCGCAATTTTACCGCGGTAAGTTGACAGCTTTCCATACGAAGTGTCAGTTAAGGGGGGAAGTCACTGTGCAAAAACTTACACAGTAGCTTTCCCCCTTTCCCACTTTCCCCAAGCAAAATTTGAAAACACGTGTTTTTGTATCATTCTTGAACGTACATATATTCAAAAATATGTTGGCAATATTTTTAGTCACAAGTCCGAAAATTGACGGTGTTAAAGTGACGAATGTTCACAATAGATTAAGTGCAGGCTCTTATTATTTTGTGAAATATAATGATGAGTAACACCCGTCATATCACCCGGGATAAGATACTTTAATGTAAGTATCAATATTCTAGAAGGAAAACATAACTTTATATCAAGAAAAACAGAACGAGAACTTTGAACGCGTTTTTCTCGAAACTACTTTTTTCGACCTTGTCCCTGCGAATACTCAAAAAATTATCAACCGATTTACAATTTTTTTGTTTGACATTTTTGTAATCGCAGTGACTAAGGTTGTACATAGACAATTTAAAAAAATTTTGATTATTACTATTTTTAAAGACTGCTTGAATACAAAATGGGCCTTGAAAAAAGAAAAAAACGTCCGAACCATCGGCATTTTGGAAAAAAAACCAAAATAAAAAAAAACGGTTAAAAATAACGATAGCTACATTTGTATAGATATCGAGAAATTTTAGACTTCTTATTTACAGATAATCTTTCATAAAGATACCGATGGGACAATGAAGAGAATTTTTTTTCGTCGTCAAATCAACGCATATATCTCGGTTGATTTTAAAGATTTTTTCATAAAATTTTGTATAAAACTAGATGAATATATACTTAATAAGATGAGTATAAACCTGACACTTTCATAATTAGTTATGTCTATGAAAAAAAATCGCAATTATTGACGACAAAGCACCCGTTACGTAACGGAATAGAGAAAGGGGGGGGGGGATTGGAGAATTTGGCGTCACGTAATTTGTATAAGCCCCCTATGATATTGCAGTTTACGTCGTTATGGAATGCAACGATATCTTCATTTCTGTGCATTTTTTATTTCTTTATGTTCATCAGCATCAGAACCCTTTTTTTTTGCAAATTGAGGTTGTTAATTTCTAGTACGAATACGCAACACTGTTCGAGCGATTTTCACAGCCAAAATTTGCCAAAAAAATTGAGTATTTGAAAAGAATTAATTTTCGTTGGATTCCAACGATGCAAACTTCAACGCGATGATAAAGCTCCCCCACGGCTTCGTTGCTAAAAACGATGACATCAAAGTCCCAAGATTCTTCATAGAATCGAAGAACCAGGTGAAAATCCTAATATTCCTGAAATGCTCGTTTTCCAAAAGCCAATATTTCACAATGAACTTCGTTGCGTCAGCTACAACCATCATGTTTAATTAGAATACTATTTCGAAGAAGACTACAGCATCCCTCATTGAAATGCAAAATGGAAATAATTTCGAGCAACCGAAGGCTGGCGATTTTGTTTCGCCATTAGACAAAGTTGCCGCCATTCCCGCGATACCCTCCTCGTAGGAGCAACGTCTCTGCATGGGATAATAGTGTCCTTGGGAGGTGCAAAATAATATTATACGAGAGAGTGGAAATGATTGCGAAAGAACAATTTCGCGGGCACTCTGGCTCGTTACGCTATTTTTCTTTATTTCATTTTTATTTCGAAGACGCGCGCATGTGCAATACCGCGTTTTATTTCGCGCAGAAATTTCAGACTTTGTAGTCAGGCAATACATGGTCATCCGGTTTGTTAAGCCCGTGTACGAGAATATGATGATGGCACGGAAACCCTTTGAAAATGATAATAAACCTTCGGATGTATACAGGCAAGTATTCATGAATATACAGGGTGGCCAGAAAAGTGACGTCCCAAAGGAAAATCAAGATGCCTCGAAGCAATAGCTGTCCGAATTGCCCCCATGTAACTGGTGTTGAAGTTCGCATCGATGGAACTCAACGAAATTCATTTTTCACGTTTTATTTTCTATATTTTCATTATTATAGAAGATCATTTTTTTATAGATTTATATTGTACATCGCTAAATAAATATCTTAAAAAATGGATGCCGGTTTTTAGGTAAAAACTGCCAAAAGAAATTCAAGGAATTCAGGAACATTAAGGGGCTATACCAGTGTGACACTTGCAAAAGATCGATTTTTTTGCCTTTTTCGACAGATTATACTTTCAAGAATATCATTTTCATTTATATCAATATAATTTTATCTTACAAAAATCGATAGTTAAATCTCTAAACGCGTTTTTCGCGAAATGAGAATTTTCAAATTTGCTGACATTGTAACTCAAGAGCAATTATCCAATTGACTTGAAATTTACACTGAGTACTCTTGAATATATTTACTCTACAATGACGTAGGATATTTTTGATTGGATGAAAATTGAAGATTTTACATTGAAAAAAACGAAAATTTTATAGGCAAGAAAACAGACGTTTTTTCATAACTACGCCATTTTGTTAGATTTTGATATTTTTCGAAAATCCTACGTCATTGTACAGGAAATACCTTCCAGTTTAACGACTTTTTTTTCCTTTTTCGGTTTCAGCTACTAAATCGGGCGGAATCATGTCAGCAGTGAAGGATTTTTTTTTCGTGCCTCCGAAGGCAGCGCATAAGTCGCTTGGATCTCATTATTTTACTATGAAAAAATTATGTAATATAGTTCAAATATAGCCAAATAAATTCTAAATTTTCGGAAACCTTTAATTGAGGTAGAGCCTTCAATCTTCATTGCATTCCAACGATGCAAACTTCAACCCCACCTAAAGTACGATCGACGATCTTTTTCAGCTGCCGAGAAAAAGCATTTTTCCTTTTTATTTCGCGTTTTCCTGTGTCATGGGTTTCATTTTTTTCTCTTTCGTGTATGTACTTTTCTCACGGAATTTTTTCAACGCAATTGGAGGCCGCTTGGACTGGTATAAGTATTCTTTTCTATCACGCGAACTTTAGTGACTGATACGCTCGAGCCTACTTGCCTAAGGGGAGGGTAGGGGTTTCAGCGTGAAAAAAAACACGTTTTTGGGATTTTTTTTCGTCTATATGGGTATAGTAAATTCATTGAAACCTTTTGTACATTGTTAAGTGTCATTTCAAGTACATTCCGTGAAATTTGTACGCGAAAATATCCACAAACAAGCCAGTGCCGCGTTTTTCTCGAAACCACTTTTTCAAAGTCCGTGTTCACTGCCATTTGAAAACTACATGACCGATTCATTTCAAACTTGGTACACACTTTCCACATATAAAATACCTCCCCCCAACGGTTAGTTTGAGATTTTTTTTTACATTGAGGGGGTTTTCCACCCCCATAATGGCGGAATTTTTCGTGAAAAATAGCACTTTTCACTTTACATGGCCACCAAAAATTGAGAAATGAAAAAAAAAATTATCAGTGACCGTTGGGGGGAGGATTTGATGATACTTTGGCTAAATTTTAAGGGGTTACCCCCACTTGCGATTTTGAAAAAATCGATTTTTTTGAAGTATAAGTATCTGAGAATATGTCCTGAAAATTTCAAGTCGAGCCGAACAAAGTTGACTGAGATATGAGCGTTGAAAGAGAAGAATCCGTTCTTCGTGTAAGCTGAAATTGAAACTTTAAACGCGTTTTTTTCAAAATGGCATTTCTGAAGTGGGTGACCAAGATTACTCGAACACTAATGAACCGATCTTCTTGAAATTTTGCAGGCTTATTTAATACATAAAAATGTAGTCTTTAATCGTTCGATTTTTTTTTCGAAAAAAAAATGGCCGTTTTATAGCCAAAAAACGGCCGTGTTTTTCGTTAAAATCGAACCATTAACTTTGACTCTCCGCCATTTTGTGAAAAACGAATATTTTTTAAAATCCTTCAATTAAAGACTAGTTTATACTTATATTTAACTAAATCCATCCGCATTTTTTTTTCAGATGATCCACATCGCCGCAATGTTGGTCACCGCAAACCGTGTATATAAAAGCATTATTTCATTGACGGCCATTTGCCACTAAACAATGCAATATTTTTCAATAAAAAAATTACTGAAATTTCTTCAAGATGTGTTCTTTAAGATGGTATATTGATCGATTAAAAAAGTTTCGTAGTTTTCTTTAAAAAAATTCATGAAAAAGGCCTTTTTTTGCGCTACAAGTGGGGGGTAAGGCCTTAATGGTACTTGACTTCAGATAATTTCTAGCTAAGATACAGTGAACACCGCAAATCGTGCTTTTCCAGAGGCGTTCTTGGAAAAGCTTTGTCACCGGCTTGTTGGTGGATATTTTCGCGTATAAATTTCACGGAATATTTTCGAAATGACACTTAACAATGTACAAAAGGTTTCAAGAAATGTACTCTATCCACATACATGAAAAAAAATCGCAAAAGTGTTTTTTTTTTCACGCTGAAACCCCTACCCTCCCCTAAACTTTCCATCAAAATGGCAAGGCATCTACGTCAGTGTTCAGTAGGTCGTCAATTTATTGCTCAACAACCCTTCTCAAAGATAACACCAGCAGAATAAAATCGCGAAGAAGGTACGTGCGCGGACGAAAGAAATAAAAAAAAATACTTTTTTTCACGAAAACTAAAAAAACATCGTAGAGCATACATGGAGGTGATTCGGATAGGTGTCGGATAGACATCAAGAATTTCCTCTCGGACGTCACTTTACGGGCCACCCTGTACGCACATACATGCATATACATGAATACGTGAGAATGCAGAAGGGAGGCAGTATATGCACCGACGAAATGCCGCAATAAGTTTTGCCTCCTGCGTGTAGTATATTTGCAGAGTGGAATACCGAATATGGGTTTGCGGTTTGTTCGTAGGAACGAACGTGCGAGAGAGCCAAAGCGAGAGAAGACTCTCTTCACCGTGGCACGCATGATTCTCCATGCCTTTTCGAAACGCAACACGTCCCCCGTAGTTACGCGAACTTGCATATACATGCGTGGCTGGGGGGGCACCCAGGGTGAGTTGGAGAAACGTACGTATGTAGCGTTTGCGGAATATGGACGGTTCTTTCGAGATTCGAAGGAAAATTCTTCGACCTTTTCAGGAAGTCACCAGAGGGATAGCAGCGAGGCCAACAACGGTTTTCACGGTCGTGTGAATCCAGAAGGAAGAACGCTCGCATAGACAAAGACCGTGAGGGGTTTGGAAAGAAAACGGAATTCCACCGTGTTCCGGAAGAATTTGCATTCTTTGGTTTTTTTAATCCTTTCTTTTCATTTCTCGTTTTCATCTTACCGACTATGGGAAAACGTCACTGCTTTCGCATCACCTTGATGATGATGATGATGATTATTTATTCGTATTCTTTAGTTGTTTGTATATAGTGTGTCGCTAGGGCTTTTATTGATCGAACATGTGTGATATGATCCTAAGTGACTGATCATCATATATTTATCTGACGATTTCATTTCAAATTCGGTCTATAACACTTTCTATCTTACAGCCGGATGATGTTTTCACATCTGCATCTATTTGTTAATAAGAAACGATTAAATCCGTGTTTTTATTCGAAAATGGAACTTTTTTGACACAGCTTGCTATTTCCTCAATCGTCAACATTTCAAAAAACTTTATTATCATATCAAAGGTTAATTTGTCAATTTTTCATTTCACATCATCCCAGTTGCCAGAGCCTCCTGCGCCGATTGAACATCCCGCAACGTCAGCTCTTCGCTTAAATAATAATAACGTCATTGTTTATCAATATTTTTCGATGAAAAAAAAACTCAAACTCGGCAAGATTATGTATCAATTATGGGTAAAATCCCAGCCTCGTAATTCCAATACCCTCGTGAGAAAAAATCTTGAAAATCGAACTGTTTTTTTTTTGTATCCGAAGCTTATGCAGACCAGTTGACATCAATTGGAGATTAGATGAATCTGTGAATACCAATATTATATATGTACAAATGTATATTTATACATAAGCTATCTCCAATAATGTCGATGCTTCGATACGTTGCAACGACCACATATATGTGTCTATGCATTTATACACGAACACACACATATATATTAACATCATCCCAACGGGGTACTTGTCAAGAATAGCTCGTTGACCCAGATTCCGTGTTATCGAATGCCAAGCGCGATGAGAGGCCGAGAGCGGAAAGGGCCGGCTAAGGGGCCTCGGAAGAGCGCGTTTTTTTTGCAACGATTCAGTTCCTCGGAATTGCGGAACCGCAAAGTCATCATCGGATGCGACCACTATTGCGTCTCTCTTCGTCTCGATTGCCGCAGCAACGAGAGCAACGAACTCTCCATACCGGACTCCGTTAAGCCGTGTCAACTGAGCCCCGCAAGGAAAACGGATTTTGATGCCGTTAAGGGGCACTATACGGCGCTCCAAAGTCATCCCAATTGAGTGGAATGATCGCTGAAAGCGATAAATTGATTGGAATTGATGTTGCAACGGAAATACCAAAGTACTTTAGCTCCTCACCCCTCTGGTGAGTAAAAAAGTGTTCTAAGGGTTCCGAGAGCTGGCTTAAGGGGGGACGTAAACCCGAGCAGGTCCTGGCGAGCCTCACACGCGAAGAACGCGTGGCCGCGTGGACAGAGTACTCTCGTATGTCCACATGTTGGTATGTGCATGAGAATC
Source organism: Ophion obscuratus (assembly GCA_964007375.1). Taxonomy (NCBI): domain Eukaryota; kingdom Metazoa; phylum Arthropoda; class Insecta; order Hymenoptera; family Ichneumonidae; genus Ophion; species Ophion obscuratus. The sequence goes on from OZ023313.1 coordinate 3,749,905, forward strand.
GGTAGACGTTGAAGTCGCGGTAGCTGGCGCGCGGCTGCTTCGGGGTATGTAGCAGTAAGGTATACTACGGGGAATTCATGAATACGAGATGATACTCGAGGTACCAGCGAGTTTGCGTTAGCCGGTACAACGCCATAGGGGCTCCACAAGAGCCGCGACATAAGCGTCTCTGTATACCTGTACGGCCTGCTTTCCAGCATTGCCTCAGGGTGAACATACGGGGGGGATATTATCGTACGTTGGTGTGACGAGAGGATATGCACGGTAGCGCACCCTGAAGCACCGGGAGACAATTAGGCCCGGATATGCCGGCAAGACGTGTGCACTGCAGCAGCCCTTCTCATATGCGTGGAGGACTGGTTCGTACATTGGTATACATGCGTCGAAGGAATGGAAGGCTGCTTGCTGTTGGAGAACAAAATGGTAACGATAATGTCACGGAATGACATCTGCGGCGGGGTAAATAGCACGGTGAACGCGTTCTTCGAAATGATCATCTTGGGTTCATGACTTGGATTGATGAAGTCATTGGGGGTTCCCAGACTAACGAATACTCGGAATAATCAGGTACTTTAGGGTTCGGAACCAATATTTCATTGGCCATTTGGCGATTTCGTTGATCCAAGTGTTTTTTTTTTCTTTCCGTGGAGAACTGCCAGGGGTGAGAAGAAAATTATCGATCTACCGATCGTAGGGGAATCACTTTGTGGTCTGGTGTAGGCTTCTGAGGGTCAGCTGCACTTTGTAGCCGATGTTGGCCCGGCTTGAGCGAATGTTCGATTTGAACGTCGTCCGCTCACCGCGATCGACAATATCCGCTGGCCATCAGGTCTACTATTGGGTAGGATCGATTGGCTACCAAGTTTTCGTGCCTCGGCGATTCTCATTGCGAGCATCGGCCATTTTTTTACTGCCAATTCACCCGCTATCTCGCATCTGAGTGATTTTTTACAATCTACCGAGTATGCTTTGCGACATAGACACACTGAGAAAAAAAAACCAATTGAATGGAAAAATATATTGGTTGATCCAAATAAATGTGCTGCTGCGGAGTGCCATCGATATATGAGATTGTTACAATACTATAAAATATTGGAAAATGTGATTGATTTAAATAGCCTTTTATTTGAAAAAGTTCTTCTGTTTTCTGAATATCTACATTATCCTTCAAATAAGATGATATTCTATTGAAATCATTCTATATACAATACGTAGATGTATGGATGGAATAATCAAGCGGTTTCTACATTTTTTATTTCGTACAAAAATATAATCAATATAATTAATTATGTCTTTACTGCATCGAAACGAATATGCCATGGGACGTAAGTTTTTCAATTTGTTTTAAATATTAAATTAAAAGTAAGCATTAGAATGATCATCCAAGATAATAGTGGAGAGAATGTCAGATATCAAATGGAATATCCATGGAGAGAATATCAGATATTCAACTGATAAGAACAGATACTACACTTTGATCTTAGCCACAGGCCAAGTAGTACAGTCGTGCTGTGTATTGGAATCGGAAAAAATTAGAAGAAGTCTAGTTTTTTGACAGGTGATTTTGTAGGTGCCACGGGTGCTAAAACCAAGTTTGCCTAAAAATCGGGGGGGGGGGGGGGGTAGGGTTTTTTAGGGGATGGGGTGGATTAATGTCAAACTACAACCCCCACGAGGTCGGCGCCGGGAGACAAAATGTTAAGAAAAATCCGGGTTTCATTTTTGTCCATAGCGCCAAAGTCGTGGAAGTTCATTTTGGGGGTGAAAAAGTGGGGTGAAATTTTGAAAAATCAGTTTTCATTCAATAACTCTTTAGGACAAATTCATACAATTTTTGTTCAAATGGAAACGTTGTAGCCCTTGAAAAGACGCGTCGATCGAGTATTCGATCAACCCTCTCCAATAACATCTTCACCCCCAAAAGAATTGTTGAAGAATTAACAAAAAAATTGTTTATTGAATAACTCAAAAACAATCGATTTTTCGGGGATAGATCAAATGTGCGAAATGTTGAGAATAATTTTCTCTATATTTTCGTTCCTATGCTTAAGTATTGAATTTTGCTTTTTCGAACCCCTCTCAGGGGTTGAAAATTCAAAATGAAATTCACGGAAAACTATTGACCGAAACTAAAGAGATACGAGTTTGGCGCTGTGGACAAAAATGTAGCTGAGGGTTCAAGCTACAAATTCTTCCACTGCGGCGAATTCGTGCCGTCAATAGTTTTCCCAGAATTTCATTTTGAATGTTCAACCCCCGAGAGGGGTTGGAAATTCAAAATTCAAGGGTGATAGTATAGCATAGCAACGAAAATATGGAGAAAATTATTCTCTACATTTCGTACATTTGAACCATACTCGAAAAACCGATTGTTTTTGAGTTATTCAATAAACTTTTTTTTTGTTTTTTAACCATTTTTGGGGGTGAATATATTATCGAAGAGTGATGATCGAACACTCGATCGACGCGTCTTTTCAAGGGCTACATAGTTCCCATTTGAACAAAAAAGCGTACGATTTTTTCCCAAAGAGTTATTGAATTAAAACCGATTTTTCAAAACTTCACCCCACTTTTTCACCCTCAAAATGAACTTCCACGACTTCGGCGCTGTGGACAAAACTAAAGCCCGGATTTTTCTGAATATTTTATCTCGCGGCGCCGACCTCGTAGGGGTTGTAGTTTGGCATTAATCCACCCCCGTCTCCTTTCATCCCCTAAAAAAGAACCCTACACCCCGATTTTTAGGCAAACTTGGATTTCGCACCCGCGACACCTACAAAATCACCTGTCAAAAAACTAGCCTTCTTCTATTTTTCTCCGATTCCGGGTTTTTTAGCGACAGCACGACTGTACTAAAGAAGCTGTACTCTTTAGAGTTTCTCCGGCGTTTAAGTAGATTTTCGGTTCGCGCTACGCTTACGAGAAACGAGCGCGCGTGCGGCTTCTAGCGGTTACTCCGAGAACTACGAGTTTCCTCGCACCTATAATTTCGGTGGCGCTCGGCCATGATTTGGTTGAATTTTTTCAACCAAATGCGCACGAAACAAATTTTATTTTCGCATAATTTTTTAACCAATTCAGTCATTTGCTTAATATTTTTCAATCAAGATAAAATATTAATATTTTAACGAATAATGTACTTGGAAATCAATATCGGATATAGTGAAAACAATTAAATAACATATTTACTCAATAGAAATGTTATATGAATCAAACGAGCGAAATTCAATTTTTCTTGTGTACTCGAATCAACAATATTCATGTTATGAATTGAAACGCTTCTTTTGTTCTTTGCAGAAAATGCATTCAAAACGATATAATTTCTTTGCGATCATGTTTTAGATAGTGTCAATAATATACTGTTCTCGACTAATAATATATCTTTTGAATGAAAAAAAAACTTTTAAATTTATCATGTTATTAAAGTCAATAGCGTTTTGTTTGGACTAATAAATCCGATTATTTACACCAACAATTTTACAATTGAATCAACGAAATTTCATTCAATAACACCAATGACATTGGATCGATGATTTTTTTTCTCAGTGCAGGGGGAAAATTGTATCGAGAGTGCGCGATGTACGTATTTTGTGGGTTCGAGATTTCGTGACTGGGTTGTTCGTCGTACGTGAGCTTGTCTGGCCGAAGAGGAAGGAAAAAACATCAAGGCTGGAAGGGACGAGAGTGTACGAGAAATTCATGAATACGAGATTGCGCGCTATCCTACCAAAGTCTCCGGTACACAGAGGGCTTGATCACTCGCTTGCCTCGACCCTACAGCCTCTACCTTTCCGCGTCTTTCTCTCGCTACTTTCATATACGGTGCTCGAAGAACCCTCTTCTCTCTCTCTCTCTCTCTCTCTCTCTCTCTCTCTCTCTCTCTCTCTCTCTCTCTCCTCGTATGAGGCACGTGTGTGCACTCTTGGATTTCGTCAAACGAAAATCCAGCCGCCTGTATCACTCAATCCCCGCGACTGTCACGAAACAATGCCACGAGCACCAAAGTGGTTTTGACTTTCCCTTCTTTTTCGGAAATAATTTTTCGTCTCGAGGATGAGGAGGGAATGGAGACAAAAGCGAAATGGAAAGTAAAGTTAAGGCCTTAGGCTTTTTGGGGATTTTTTTTCAGAAAAACCACAAAATAAATCGAGATTACAAAAAAGGGTGTTTATCATACATATCAGTGGCTATACAATAATTTTTTTGAAGCGATTAATTTCAAAATGGCGGCTGTGCAGCGTTTCGCGATGACCCTCCGTTTTTTCAGGGTCCACGGCCGGACAAACAAGTCCTGTAATTTTTTAATTATAATGAGCCAATGAATTTTTTACGATTATATGTAATAACTGCTATAGAAGTACGTAGGATTTTTTCGATATATTGATTTTTGGCCAAATGGTGCACTTCTAAAGTGGAAAGAGAACAATTTGCCAAAAAAATCGTCAGATTGTTAATAACAAATGAACTATGCAATATAAAAAAAATCCTACGTACTTCCATAGACAATGTATTTTTCAATATATATTCAACATTTTAAGTGAATCGGTTGAAAATTGTCTGAATTATGTTTCCGGCCAACTTAGAAAATGCAGTTTTGAGATAAACGCGTCTGAAGTTTTGAGTTCACTCACTGCGGACCAGGCGGCCTTGTACTAAAATTTGAAAACCGAGTACTTAGGGATTTTTCCCGGCCATAAGGGGTTACCCCCACTTGCGATTTTGAAAAAATCGATTTTTTTTATTGCATTTTTTTGAAGTATAAGTATCTAAGAATATGTCCTGAAAATTTAAAGTCGATCCGGACAAAATTGACTGAGATATGAGCGTTTTTCTCAAAATGGCATTTTGAGAAAACGCGTTTTTCTCAAAATGGCATTTTTGACAAAATCGATTTTTTTTATTGCATTTTTTTGAAGTATAAGTATCTAAGAATATGTCCTGAAAATTTAAAGTCGATCCGGACAAAATTGACTGAGATATGAGCGTTTTTCTCAAAATGGCATTTTGAGAAAACGCGTTTTTCTCAAAATGGCATTTCTGAAGTCGGTGACCAAGATTACCCGAACACTAATGAACCGATCTTCTTGAAATTTTGCAGGTTTATTTAAAACATAAAAATGTAGTCTTTAATCGTTCGATTTTTTTTTCGAAAAAAATGGCCGTTTTATAGCCAAAAAACGGTCGTTTTTTTTCGTTAAAATCGAACCATTAACTTTGACTGTCCGCCATTTTGTGAAAAATGAATATTTTTTAAAATCCTACGATTAAAGACTAGTTTATACTTATATTTGACTAAATCCATCCGCATTTTTTTTTTCAGATGATCCACTTCGCCGCAATGTTGGTCACCGCAAACCGTGTATATAAAAACATTATTTCATTGACGGCCATTTGCCACTAAACAATGTAATATTTTTCAATAAAAAAATTACTGAAAGTTCTTCAAGATGTGTTCTTTAAGATGGTATATTGATCGATTAAAAAGGTTTAGTAGTTTTCTTTAAAAAAATTCATGAAAAAGGCCTTTTTTTGCGCTACAAGTGGGGGTAACGCCATAATCCTTTGGGACATCATTTTTGAGGTCCTGAGGACCATTAAGGAGAAATATACACATAGATGGTCGAAAAAATCGATTAAGAAGCTATGAACATTCCGTCGACCGTAGAAGACCTACACTATGGGCCTGGTATCGATGATTCCATGTAAGTTGATAAATTTCATGATTTATTCATTCCCAAATTTTCAAACGCATTTTTCTCAAACCGACGCTTTTCAAATCGGTACCGAAAATTTCTCGAAAACCAATGAACCGATTGCCTTAAGGTTTTTTGTGGTTACTCTATACACCATTATCTAGTACTTGTCATAGGATTTTTTGTTTCCGTTACTTAGTTTTTGTTTTATAGGCAAAATAATAACTACTTTTTGGCCCAAAAATCACTATTTATGTTCAAACGTCCGCCATTTTGTCATAAATCGATATTTTCAAAATCGGCTATGACAAGTACTAGATTATAGTATCAAATTTAATAATCTTTTCGGTTTTTTTTTTCAGATGATTTTTGAAGAAACGCCAGTGGGTACCGTATACGCAGTTTTTTTTACGATGCTCCAAGGATCATACAAAATCCTTGTATATTTTTGATATTTTTAAATAAAGAAAATGAAACATATTTTTAAATGTACATACTTTTAGATAATTAAAACACCAATCCGAAATTTCAAATAGTTTTCCTTGAAAAAATTCACAAAAATGACCATTTTTCCGGCTCCTAGGTGTATATCTCCCCTAAAAAGACATCGATTTTTCGAAAATTCTAGAGTGGCCTAAGCTCTCGATAGCTCGGTTTACAAGCGTGATGATCGGCGCGTGAAAATCATCGCACGATCGTTTTGGTGGTGCGATGCAACGTGAGCAGCAGAGTATGTGAGAGGTTAGGAGATCAAGAGAAAGGAAGAAAAGGGACGGCGAGTGAGAGAGAATCGGTATAGGGCCCACCCCGAGGGCCACAGCCGCAATATTTATCTTTCGCGTGTCCACACATCCGGTTCTCGGCTGTTGGCTGCAGGAATCGTCTCTCGTTCCTATCCTCCTCTTTCTTTTTCCACGTCGCCATACGAGACTATACATACCCCAGGGAACTTCGAAGAGGCTTCTTTGCCCTTCTCTGCGCCAAATCGCCGATCTCCCCAGCAGCAGAAGCAGCAGCACCAGCAGGCCGAAGGTAATTGGCTCTGTGTGCTTCTGCTTTTGCCTGGCTCTCGTGATACACTCTCGGATGCTGGCGGGTCGATTTTTTACCTTCATCGATCGTTAACTCGAAATTCGTCGAAGGCAAAGGAAGGTGCCATTCTTCTTTCTGTCTATTTCGTACAGTCCACTTTGCAGTCTCAACGAAAATGATTGGACACAGGTGGAACCGTTTGAAACATCAATGTTCCTCGGTTCCCTCATCGGAAAGAGGCTTTTGTGATACCGAAAAATGGCAGGCTCAAGGGTATAGTCGAAATGACGTACCTGCTAACCCGTTACCTACTAACGTCAGGACAACGATTCTCGAGCGGATAAATCGATTGCTGATTTCCCCGATCACGATCACCGGAGATATAGCCTGCCCAAGGACCAGCGCTTGTACACGCGTGTTGCCCTGTGTGTACGAGCAACGTGTTCACAGAGCACGATGAGAGAGGCTCGCGCACGGGGGTATGTATGTATGTTCGTGAAAACCGCCGGGGTTTCTACGTGGGCGCAGGATCATTGTGCGATCCACGTGATCGCGAGCCACGATCATTCTTCACTTCCGATAGGATCGGAGCTCCGCTACGCGGCCTTTTCAATTGACCGTGGGCCATCTTATCTCAATGATCTGGCTCCCTTGAAAAGATGCGATGATACACGTACATTAGGCTGAAGTCTCTGCATCAGCTTGAAACTTCGAAATTATTGTTTTTTTCAGTTTTTTTTTCTTGCTCTGTCTAATTAAGGGAGACTTTGTCCTTGAAATTTAGCGGGAGATGTCAGCGGCTCAACATGAGCAGCTAGAAGAAGAGGAGGGATGCCTCTATGGACCAGGCATTGCCGATTAGCGGTAATTATAACACACATTTGTGTAAACACATTACAAAACTTTAAACGCGTTTTTCTCGAAAACACGTTTTTAAAAATGGCTGACATTCTCCTGACCGCTGTAATTAACATATCGACCGGAAATTTGGAGAGCATACTCAGAAAATATGTCTTCACGGAATGACGGATGGTTTTTTCGATAGATACATTTTTGCATTTATTATTTATCTTTTTATGCGAAAAAAAACGCGAAAATTCGATTTTTTTTAAATTGCCGCCATTTTCCGAAATTTGTACCAAACGAAAAACCCATCCGTCATTCCATGACTAAAGGGTCACAGATTGATAATATGCTTTGAATTTGTGTTTCAGATCAACAAAGAGGGGGCAGTGATGTCAGCCGTTTACCTCCCGCGATTTGAGGACCTGTTTTCGCGGAGCTGCAACGGCCGCCATTTTGGTTTTAAAAAAAAAAAAAATTTTAACGTTCTGTATATCATGAATAAAAGCAAGAAAAAACCGCACTCAAAAAGCTTTACACGTTTCCTTTAAAAAAAATAAAATGTAAACACCTGAAATATGGCACTCCAAGGACAAAGTCTCCCTTAAGGCCTGAGACCACTCTCGCACTTTTCGCAGGCCGAAAAAATAGGCTTTTTGGAGATTTTTTTCTTCAGATAAACTACAAAATAAATCGGGATTACAAAAATCGGTGCTGAAGTTTGCATCATTGGAATGCAACGAACATATATTTCTTTCTCATTCCCGTATTTTTTTTTTTAACACATTAAGGCTACGAAAGTCGGCGAAACATTTTTGTGAATCCTCAAAACTTATAACCAAAAGTTGTAAAAAAAAAAGATTTCGGAAAATAGTAAAAATAAAGAAATAAAAAAATCCAGAAAAATGTTCGTTGCATCACAACGATGCAAACTTCAACACCATTACAAATAATGGCGTTTATCATAGATATCAGCGACTGTATGCAATAATTTTTTTAGGCGATTACTTTCAATATGGCGGCTGTGCAGCGTTTATCTCAAAACTGGATTTTTTAAGGGGCCAGTCCACTTTGAAAATTTCAAAAAATCGAAAGCAAGCAAGACTTAAAGAAATCGACGATGATGAGCAATCAGAAGGGATTTTGTACGGTGCAGGAATTGCCGATTGAGTTTGGGTAAGAGTTTTTCATAGTGTAAACTTCAAACGCGTTTTTCTCGAAACAACGTGTTCAAAATCTAGCTCCATCGTATCTCTGAAACTAATAAACAGATTCTCTTGAAATTTGAACCACGTATTGTAAACATCATTCGCAACAAGATGACACTCGATGGTTTTGAAATTTCGATTTTTACTCTTTTTTTTTGCGAAAAACTGCGATAAAAACGCGTTTTTAAAACTTTTTTTGTTTTTCATCTGCAATTTTGTTATTTTTTGATAAAACTTTATATCCGAGGGTCATTTTGTAGCTGGTGTCATACTGAATCTAATGGACTTTGATTTTTTCGTTTCCCACCTATTTTTGAAGCGTTACGTTAAAATATTTTTTTTGTACTTAAACATAAATAAAAATGAATTAAACATTAGAAAAAGGGAATTTCAAGACTTTATTTATCAGGCCCAACAACTTTTATATTCATATCTTTTATAAAATGGTAAAAAAAAAAAAATCGCGAAAACAGTCTTTTTTCATGGCTCCAAAGTCGACTGGTCCCTTAAGTTGGCCGAAAACATAACTCAGACAATTTTCAACCGACCCGTGCAGAAATTTTGGCAGGGATACAGCTGGATTCTGACTTGTATCCCGGGCTCCCAATTGGGATCTAATCCGATATCGGATCAGATTCGAAGACTAAATGTAAGATTCGTAAACTGGATTCCATTAGGGATCCAGAACCGGATCCTTTAATGACTCTAAATAGATTCCCCATGGAATCATTGAGGAACCTGGGAAGGATCACGGGTGAATACAGGCTGAAATAAAATGTCAAAAATGAAATTATGACATGTTAAATGTATTATAAAAATAAATAACATTTATAAAGTTTTGGTGCATTAAACTATCAATAAAAAAAATTTGTCCAAAGATTCAAATGGCAGATCGCGCTCATCGCGAGATTTTAATGTGAATTAAAAAAATTCACATCAAAATCTGTGAATGCAAATGTATTGACAAGAAATTATAAATACAAAAAAATTCACAAAATTAGTTGTGAATTTTTTCGTATTTAAGACAAATTAAAATCAAATTCAAAATGATTAGATTAAAATTTGCGCCAAAAGTGAGTTCGTACGTATTTTGAGAGAAAACATTGCCTCGAGGCAAAGAAATTTTTGCACATAACTTTTTGTGCGAACATTTCTTTGCCTCAACACAATGTTTTCTCTCAAAATACGTTTACACTTGTGGTGTAAATTTTAATATAACTGTCGTGAATTCGATTTTTATTTTCTTCAACTTGAGGAAATTCACAACTCATTTTGTGATTTTTTTCATATTTATAATGTAATATTTGAAACTCACAACTTTTTTTGCAAAAATTTCTTTGCCTCGACGAAATGTTTTCTCTTGAAATACGTAAGAGCGATTTACTTGAAATGTTGAATATATCTTGAAAAATACTTTGTCTATGGAAGTACGTAGGATTTTTTTTTATATTGCATAGTTCATTTGATATTAACAATTATCTGACGATTTTTTAAGAAAATTTTTTCATTTTCCACAAATTTGCCTAAAAAATCGTCAGATAATTGTTAATAACAACTGAACTATGCAATATGAAAAAAAATCCTACGTACTTCCATAGACAATGTATTTTTCAATATACATTCAACATTTCGAGTAAATCGGTTGACAATTGTCTGATTATGTTTCCGGCCAACATAAAAAAAAGCAGTTTTGAGATAAACGATGCGCAGCCGCCATTTTAAAATGTCAAAAAAATTATTGTACACAGTTACTGATATGTATAATAAACCCCCTTTTTGTAATTTTGATTTATTTTGTAGTTTTTCTGCAAAAAAAATCCCCAAAAAGCATAATTTTTCGGCCTCTAGGGTGGCCTAACCCCTTAATCTTCTCGGGTTATTTTGTTTGGTTTTTTTTTTGGATTGGTGCGTTCGCTTGAATTCACCTGAGGTTGTCTGAGGCTTGACTTTGTTCATTTGGGTTTGTCTGGTCTTCGACAGCTCGAAACAAAAATGCGAGAAATACGAACAAAGTTTTTTGCTTGGTTTCTCTCATTAATCAACTCGAATTACTTCCTTTGGGTCTGTTTCGGTGCATTTGAGTCCTCAAAAGCTCGAAATAAAAAGAAAATTGCGAAAAATATCAGCAAACATTTTTATTCCCCTCTGTTTCTCTAATTAATCCACTCGAATTATTTGGGTCTGCTTAGATTCGTTTGGCTTTGTATCTGTCGTCGAAAGCTTGAAATCCGATTAAAAAAAAATATGGACAAAAAATAAAAGTTTTTCTTCGTTTTATTTCTCTAACTGATCCACACGATGTTTTGTTTGCGTTTGTTTGGGTTTTCGAATTTCGCAATAAAATTGACGGTGTCGCGTCGAAATGAGCACACAAACATACGGGAATTATAAACCATGCACTCTTCCATTGTTCTTTTATTTGGTTATTTTAATTTCCAACGCTAAAACACCTCAGTTAATCGACCTATTACAAGCTGACGTTTCGAGCCACTTAAATTCTCCACTTAAAATAATATACGACACATATTACTATAGGTACATATATATGTATATACGGCTATACATATACACATACAATAGATACATATGTATGTGTGTATGTATGTATGTGTATATGTATATGTATATGTATATGTATATATATATATATATATATATATATATATATATATATATATATATATATATATATATATATATATATATATATATATATATATATATAGAAAAATGGATATATGTGTATGTATAAAGTGGGCCCTATCCGGGGGACGTAGTGTCTCTCATGTTCGAAGAACGTTGCGAGTACCGCGTCTGAGGCCATAAATAGATAGGCATGTGTGTTCGTGTGAGAGATATCCACACGAGCGAGGGAAAATTCATAAGGTACTCCCGTAACGAGACGTCTCGAGGCCGCACGTGTACAATAGTGGTAGTGGAAGTAGTAACGTGTAATAGACTATACAGTATGGGATCCATAGTTCCATACGTGGACAAATATACATACAGACGTAATACGGACATGACGTACATTATGATATATCTATGTATGTATATTGCAATAGAGAAGGAGGGAGAGAGAGATTTATGCCTCGAGGCTACTCGATCCAAAGCGATAGGTATTGTACGTTCTCGTAACGAGCCACCACAGTTACTATCGTATTTGGAATGTCCCAGAGCATCGGTGTGAATGAAAAAGAATTTATTTTTAATTGTAAGTTGCACGAACGGAAGTGGTTACAAAAATGGATAGAAGGAAAAAGAAAAATGAATATTAGATTTTTTTATCCCTATCTCTACCTCTTTCTTTATCGCTGTCTCGGGTACTATTTATCGGAGATCCGATCGATCGAAAATAGATAAAATTTAATTTTATTTTAAATCCAATAAATGAATCCAATATTTTTATTTTAAAGGACCGGAGCAGAAAAATATTCAGTATAAAAACATACATAACGGATGAAAAAAGTATCATTAAAATTATTTATAAAATTTTTATTCGATTAATTAATTAAATTATTAATGGTACTTTAATTAAATTTATTGGTGTTATTATTCATTATAATTTGATATTATTTTTTATTTCATTCTCAATAAATTAATAAGACGATGTAAATTAAAGTCATTTCGATTTATATAAATTCGAAATATCTCCACAATCTTTAATATGTCATATGCAATTAAAAAAAAACAAAAGAAATTGCGTATAAGATGTGACATTTTAATATGAAAGTCGCCGCATTGGAGCTTTTTAAATCCTTCGAGTCGAGGGATACGATTAGCGCAGGTGAAAAAAAAATGACTTCGGCACGAGACTGATAGAAACAGTGGCAAAAAAATAAAACGCCCACCACGTGTCGTGAAAGTGCCAAAGGAGGAGAATTCCGACCACCCAGGAGGGAAACACTGAACTTCATCACTCCGTACACGTTCTGCGTTCGCATAAAAAAAAAAAAAAAAACAAACGATCGTAATGCGTCTTCTTTCCGCGACGTTTTCTCTCGACCGTCGTGCAAATAAATTCAATTATTTTTCTCATCAATTTCAATAACACTTTATCTATACATATAATCCGAAATAAAAATCGCCCCGCGCTTAAATCCTCGTTTAATTGGCCCGTGATTTTCGTATATAAAATCGGATAAAACGATCAAAAATGGTAGAACATTCACGAGAAAATTGATTGTACGACATCGTAAATGAAGAAAAGAGAAATAGTTACAAATTGCGTGATAAAAATTGCGATAAAAAGAGGGAG
>OZ023313.1:3767938-3906354 GCA_964007375.1 Ophion obscuratus
AAAAGAAATAATGTTCCTTGTTTTATTATTTTTTACTATAATCCACTTGGAGTACAATAGCGACAATTTTTTCATATAATCTTTCGGCACCTTATTAGATTATGTAATTTTTTCAAAATGATCGGTTTGGTGAACCACAGTGAAAAAAAAAGAAACAGACTTTATTGATATATTTTAGTTATATAGATATATAACTGAAATATATCAATAAAGTCTGTTTCTTTTTTTTCACTGTAGCGTACCAAACCGATCATATTGAAAAAATTATATAATCTTATAAGGTGCCCAAAGATTATATGAAAAAATGTCATTATTGTACCCCGAGTGGATTATAGTAAAAAAATAAAACAAGGAACATTATTTTTTTTTAAACCTTAATCTTTCGCCAGATATTCTATAATTTTATTTCGTAACAAGTTTGATCGTAACAAGTACCAAAAAATCGAATCGATCCACTAAAGCGTTTCCGGAATTTTTATTTTTTTTTATTAAAAAAAATTCATTTCTCCAAAACCATTGCGTTGACTGGGATGAAATTTTCAGAATTTTTTTTTTTATCTCAGAATTTATCTCCTAATTTTGCGGGAGAAAATGCGAGGGCAATTTTTCCCTACTTACCCGGCTATGGCCTTTGAAAAATAATAATTATGTTTCTTAAAACTATAAGAAATAATTTTTTAAGTGAATTAAGGGGCTACACCAGTGTGACACTTTTAAAAAGTCGACTTTTTTGCTGTTTTCGACAGTTTATACTTTATACTTAACGTTTATACTTAGCAGTTTTTATGGTGAATATCATTTTATCTTGCAAAAATCGATAGTTAAATCTTTAAACGCGTTTTTTTCGAAATGCGATTTTTCGAATTTGCCGACATTGTAACTCAAAGAGCAATTATCCGATTGACTTGGAATTTGAACTGAGTACTCTTGAATATATATTTACTCTGCAATGACGTAGGATATTTTTGGTTGGACAAAAATTGACGATTTGGCATTGAAAAAAACGACCATTTTATAGGCAAGAAAAAAGACTTTTTTCATAACTACGCCATTTTGTTAGATTTTGATATTTTTCGAAAATCCTACGTCATTGTACAGAAAATACCTTCCAGTTTAACGACATTTTTTCCTTTTTCGGTTTCAGCTACTCAATCGGCCGGAATCACGTCAGCAGTGGAGGAACTTTTTTTTTAGCGCCTCCGAAGGCAGCGCATAAGTCGCTTGGATCTCAATATTTTTCTATGAAAAACAATTATGTAATATAGGTCAAATATAGCCAAATATATTCTTAATTTTCCGAAACATTTAATTGAGTACTTTTCTGCCAAAAAATTCCCGAAAATCATCCAAATTTTCAGCGTTCACACTGGTATAGCCCCTTACTGAATTAATGTTAAATAACTGTTGTTTATTCAACATTTATTCAACATTCAATCGTTAGTTATATTTCCATATTATTTACGATAATTACGAAAAGCACAATTTTAAAATATTGAAAACCACATTAATAGTTATTAATATCTTTCTACCACATGGATAAAAAAAAAGAAATTCAGCAACGTTGCAGTTAATAAATATATTATATTCCTAGCAATTTTTCTCTCGAAAGCAGCACAATTATTCACCGAGTACATATATAGGTATACAGTGAGGTTGAATCGCGTGGGACCTGGCAGTTTTATTCTCCCACGAGACCGGGCCGCGAACATATACCTATGATATAGTGACGTATGAATAATGCGAGAAACTTTGGCGTAACGTCCGGCCTCTGGGCCCGAGAGATCGGGAGAGCGAGGGAGGGAGAGAGAGAGAGAGAGAGAGACAGAGAGGGGGGGGGCGTCCCCATCGTTGCGGATTACGACTCTCCCAGCATCGGAGATTCCCCCCCCCCCGCTGAAGGGGAATCTCCTGCGTAGTAAAACGTACTTGTGGAATATGCAGTGTACGGCTAAAGGCTACACATCGAACCACCCCAATTTTTTTGGTCAACAACGATACTCGTGATTCGACATCGAACGCATTTTCAATTATCATGCATTCGTGTATAGCAAAAAAAAAAAATATAACATCGATATTCACACTTACGAGTTTTTAAAACGTCATTTAACGCTAGTAAATCTATAAACGTGGGAATCACGAACAATTAAAAATAAATATACGTACACTAGTGGAATTAGTTCTGTACAATTTTTTTTATTTCCCATATTGTTATTATTTCCACGTTATAATCGCGTCTATTTTATATGCTTATCAAAGTAAGCTTATCAAGGCAAATATTGAGAAGAAACATTTCACATTATGATACAAACTTTACCGTATCTTTTTGACGCAGCAGAATAAACATTTTCTGTGTAAATATAAAAAAAACTTATTTCTAGTAAAAGTGTTCAGAATTAATTCCATTAGTATATATATATATATATATATATGTGAAAAATGAAAGCATATCAACACAGTCTACGTGGAAAAAATTATATATATGCATACAGATTTATAAGAGATGATCCGTACTGGTGAAAAATTGCATACGTCGAAATGAGGGAGGTGTACGTTTTTTTTTCTATTGAAAGAAATCATCGAGAAATCCCAAGTTTCGACGACATCGAAGTTTGCATCGTTGCAGTGCAACGAAAATGATCTTTTCATTTCCTAAGTTTCCTCTGGCAGACCGGAGCTACGAAATTAACCCGATTTTTTTTTGGGTTTCTTATTTAGGGATCCACGACCTGCATTTGCAAAATGTGATTTTTTATAATAATTAAGACGAAAAATTAAGAAGAATTTTCGCTGCATTGCAACGTTGCAAACTTCCATCCCAGTAGTTTCAAGAGATTAATGCACTCCTTCAAATGTACATTTCTCGGTAAAAAAATTGAGATTTTGGGGAGAATTTTTTTCGCTCCATTATTTTTTTCATGGCTCGCACTTCATTGAATTTTACCTGTATTATAACATCGTGTAATAATATACAGTGGTCGAAAAAAGGTATTTGCACGCATAGCTTTCCTGAAATAACTCTTCGAAATAGACAAATATTTTTTGCACATTTTTAATGTCTGTGCTGTTTAATATAAATACACTATTAATAATAATATAAATTTAATAGTAATATAAATTCAATATTAATATAAATTTAATATTAATATATATTCAATATTAATATAAATTTAATATTTATATAAATTCAATATTAATACAAATTTAATATTAATATAAATTCAATATTAAGGGCGGGGTAAAGTATTAAATTTTTTTTTCATTTTTTAAAATTTTTTTAAATGAATTCATAATATATCAAGAATATTGTGTTAAAATTTCAAGTCGATCGGAGTAAAATTGACGAAGTTATGAGTATTTGAGCGTCTATTGCTCCATGCCGTTCTCTTCTCTTCTGCGTTTTTCAAACCGTTTTTATGAGACTTGTCATATTTGAAGTCCGTGTGCACGATAATTCAAAATCTACTGGACCAATCGCTTTGAAATTTTGCACAGTACTTCTTCACATAATTCACCAGGTATTGTCGAGAGCTTTTTTGTTTTTTTTAAAATAATTACTAATTTTTCAACAACAAATTAGACGATTTTTTTTAGCGAAAATCGGGTTTTTGGCTCCCAAGTGCTACGAAAAATTAAAAAATCGAAAAAAAAAAAATCCTCCCGTCATTACCTCGAGAAACATCTCCTTTAACAAATGCATTTTGATTTTTTTGTTTCAAATGATTCTGTTGCGAGTTACGGTGCACACCGCAAACCAACTTTTTTTCGAGGCGCCTCCGGGGTTTAATTTTCACTCGCTCAATTTTGAATATTTTGCAATGCAAATTTAGGAGAATGTTGTTCAAATGTTACTTTATTATATGTAAATTTTTCAATAAACGAACACTATTCGTTACGCCGAAAAAAAAATCTTAAAAACATGCCTTTTTTTCGCCGAATTAACTTTACCCCGCCGTTAATACAAATTTAATATTAATATAAATGCAATATTAGTATAAATAATTTATGGTCAATAGAAAACCCTAGAAACCGCGAGATGTGCAAATACCTTTTTGTCCGGTCGTATGTTTATTTAAAAAATAAAAAAGCGCATGCTATTAGTGAAGTGGGAGAACGTACCCTGTACCAAGTGGCGACCTGCGCATCGCAAAGGGGGGTGAAGCGACGATGCCGAGAGGATTGCCCAGTGTCGTGATAAGCCCATGTTGTACAGGACACGCACACACGCCCCAAGTGCCAAAGTTTTGTCGTATCGGTAGTAGTGACGAAGCGAATTTTTCATTTTTTTTTCAATTTTCGTTTTTTTTTCCAATTTCGTGTACGAAGACAGCGGCACGAATGCACAAACACACACACATACACAATATTGGTGGCGCGTGATGCGAAGAAGGATTCGTGTTTCGGTGCGTGGACACGCACGTGTTGAAGTACGAAGTCGACCCACGGTAGTAGTAGTAGCGGTAGTGGTAGTAGTGGTAGCGGTAGTAGTAGTAGTAGCGGTAGTGTGTACGCACAGAGCACATCCCAGGTGCAAGTGAACGAGGGGTGTACAAGCGAAAAAAAAAACAACACCATGGGTCAGAAACACATTTTGGAATTATTGTTGTTTGGGGTTTTTTTTTATCTCTTCGTTGTTCTAGACGATGATAATTTAGTTACCGATGCGAGGAAATAACGTATTTTACTTTTTTTCGTGTACTTTGATGCCGGGTCGTCACGTGTGATTTGACGAAACGAAGATTTTTTTTTGACGTTTAAAAAAAATTGAAAAAAATTAAATATTGCAATGATATATTTTTTTTCAGACGCGAATATTTGACTGTTGAATAATTTTTTTTTTCAATTCCATGCAATTGCCAGTACCGATAAATGGTGTTGACGATTTGTGAGGACCTTTGAGAGAAAAAGTTTCGCGATCTAGACCACGTAGAGATTTTCTCACATCTACGAGAAAAAAAAAATGAATTAACGGAGACTTTGTCCTTTGTGCCCAGCGGGAGATGTTAGCGGCTCAACATGAGCAGCTAGAAGAAGAGGAGGGATGCCTCTATGGACCAGGCATTGCCGATTAGCGGTAATTATAAACACATTACGAAATTTTAAACGCGTTTTTTTTCTCGAAAACACGTTTATAAAAATGGCTGACATTCTCCTGACCGCTGTAATTAACATATCGACCGGAAATTTGGAGAGCATACTCGGAAAATATGTCTTCACGGAATGACGGATCGTTTTTTCGATAGATACATTTTTGCATTTTTTATTTATCTTTTTATGCGAAAAAAACGCGAAAATTCGATTTTTTTTTGTAATTGCCGCCATTTTCCGAAATTTGTACTAAACGAAAAACCCATCCGTCATTCCATGACCAAAGGGTCACAGATTGATAATGTGCTTCGAATTTGTGTTTTAGATCAACAAAGAAGGGGCAGTGAACGTCAGCCGTTTACCTCCCGCGATTTGAGGACCTGTTTTCGCGGAGCTGCAACGGCCGCCATTTTGGTTTTTAAAAAAAAAATTTTTTTTAACGTTCTGTATATCATGAATAAAAGCAAGAAAAAAACCGCACTCAAAAAGCTTTACTCGTTTCTTTAAAAAAAAAATGTAAACACCTGAAATATGGCACTCCAAGGACAAAGTCTCCCTTAAGGCAGATTGGCCCACCACAATTATATTTTTCCGAGGCGTCTGCATGTCAGCTTGAAATTAAAAAAAATGCGACTTTTTTAGTCCCTTGTTATATAGTCTTAATGATTGTAGGTCCTTAATTTTTTTTTCGGAATTTTAACCTTAAAAAATAATTCAAAATGGCGATTTATAATTATAAGTTATTATGAATGAAGTTATGAATTATTAAAAAATGGCGTCTTAATGATTATAGGTCCTTAATTTTTTTTTCGGAATTTTAACCTTAAAAAATAATTCAAAATGCCGATTTATAATTATAAGTTATTATGAATGAAGTTATGAATTATTAAAAAATGGCGTCTTAATGATTATAAGTCCTTAATGATTTCTTTCGGATTTTTAACATTTAAAAAAAATTATTAACAAAGGCGAAAATAATGCGAAGCTATGAAATCCACCGTCGATTCGTCACATGACGTGACGGTCCGGAGTTAATGAAAAACAATCGGTTTATCGTAATTGTCCGGTGTGCCTGGAGAATATTTACAATTAAATTTACCAATCGAAAATTCGCCCGTCAGGGTCGTTTGGAAAACGAAAATATTTGGTCAATCGGCTCTTCTCGATGTACACGTGGACGAGTACGAGGATTTTCCCATTGATACAGGGCATTTTGGGCAGTTTACGAGAGACAAGAAAGAAAAAAAGATCGCGACAAGCTTGCAATCGAGGAATTTTTTTTTCCTCTCTTATTTTCCGCGTGTGCCGTAATTGGCGACCGAGAGAATTCAACTTCCGTTCTCACGACGAACTTGTCGTCAATTGTCTCGCGAATGAACGGTCATTAAGGGGTCGCGTTCAACTCGTCCACGGACTTTGGAATATTCTCGTACTCGCGTATCACGATGAAAAAAAAAAAAAAAAATTGTAACAATAAAAATAAGTGCGTACACGTAATTGCAGGCATTGATATCTTTTGGGAATATTTTCCAACGCTAAACGTTCCAAAATTCTAAATACTATGCAGACAAAAAAGACAACGACAAATTAAGAAAAAAAAATATATATAAAAAATGGAGCATCGCATGTTGAGCAAAACGGTACTTTATATTGATTTTTCGTTGCTCAATAATGAGAATAGAGAGGAACAATTGTTTTGCGGGGTGTCTGATCTATGTGCTGTACCTCCTGTGTCCCGGAAGGCAAGCATGTGGGACAGAAAAAAGTCAGCGCGTGAACGTGATAATTGTCATTTGCGTGAATGTTTCACGAGGAACACATGTCAACGGTAACAATTATGAAGACGAAATAAAAGAAGAGAGAAAAAAAATGGAAAATTATACGGAAAACACGATTACGAGACATTGCGTGACGCGGAAAGCAGCGAAGCCACACACCAAAACACACTCGCGCGCGAGTATGATACGAGGAGCAGGCAAACAAAATTGGACGTGTCCACACTACGTAAATGTTTTTTTTTTTTTTTCGTGTCTAAAAACTCCCTTTTTGCTTTAAAAGGCAGTTTTTGACAAATTTTGAGGTGTCCAGAGCCGGATTTGAGTCAAAATATTTCGGGAGCTATTAAGGGGTGCTTGAAGAAAAAAAAAGTTTATCGTAGTGTGGAAGAGTCCAGTTTTGTTCGCGTGCTTCCATACCTCGGCGTAAAATGATACGGTATTGAAGCGATCGATCGAGCGCAATTTTTATTAAAACAAAATATTATCCAATTTTTTTTTCCGCCGTTCGTACAGTCTTCAATGAGAATTTTGGAAAACGCAAAAAGTACGAGGCTCTTTTCGTGGTCTTTTCGTGTCGACCAAAGTAATTTTGCCAATTGCAAAATTTAATTAATGTAATTTTACACTGAATGAATTTAAAGTGAATTTTAGTCACGATCCGACGATGCAAACTTCAAGATCGTAAAATGTTACACACCAGCCGCGAAATTTAATCGACGACGATCGGAGAAACGTGAATTAGGATTTTATCGTACTTTCGAATACGAGCGATCAAAAAGTGTTTTCGATTCAGTGCAGTGACAGCGTATAATCAGTTTTTTTTTGGTATGCACTTCCGGGCTTTTACGATCATCCCTCAAACTTGTTATCTCGCACTTGCTAAGTTTTTAAGTTATTTAGAGCCAGTCCTCACCCTCGCCACAGTGTTCGCTACTGCAGCGCAAAAGGGCACAGGGAAACTGAGAAAAATCTGTCTCGATACAGACGTTTTATGTGACAGAGCTTTTAGTTGTGTTCGCTATTCTTAATAATTCTCAATAATTTTATATAATTCTCAATAATTCGTGATAAGCCTTAATAATTTTCAATAATTCGTAGTAATTCTCAATAATTCTCAATAAGTCGTAATAATTCTTAATATTTCCCATTTTTTCGTAATAATTCTTAATAATTTTCAACAATTCTTCTTTTCTTTTCTTGAAATTGAATATTTATTTTCCTCAAGCATCAAACGATGCTAATTCACCATTCTCGGATCGTATGTCGCCCGGTCATTTGTATCCACTATTCTTGACCGAATTTAATAATTTTTTTATCATCTCTGATTGTTCTTAATATTTAGTATCAATTTTTTATCATTCTTAATCATTTTTCATAATTCTCAATAATTCGTAATAATTCTTAATAATTTTCAACAATACTTCTTTTCTTTTTTTGAAATTGAATATTTATTTTCCTCAAGCATCAAACGATGCTAATTCACCATTCTCGGATCGGATGTCGCCCGGTCATTTGTATCCACTATTCTTGACCAATTTTAATAATTTTTTTATCATCTTTGATAGTTCTTAATATTTAGTATCAATTTTTTATAATTCTTAATAATTTTTAATAATTCTCAATAATTCTCAATAATTCGGAATAATTCTTAATAATTCTCAATAATTCGTAATAATTCTTGATAATTTTCAACAATACTTCTTTTCTTTTTTTGAAATTGAATATTTATTTTCCTCAAGCATCAGACGATGCTAATTCACCATTCTCGGATCTTATGTCGCCCGGTCATTTGTGTCCACTATTCTTGACCAATTTTAATAATTTATTTATCATCTCTGATAGTTTTTAATATTTAGTATCAATTTTTTATAATTCTTAATAATTCACAATAATTCGTAATAATTCTTAATAATTTTCAACAATACTTCTTTTCTTTTTTTGGAATTGAATATTTATTTTCCTCAAGCATCAAACGATGCTAATTCACCATTCTCGGATCGTATGTCGCCCGGTCATTTGTGTCCACTATTCTTGACCAATTTTAATAATTTTTTTATCATCTCTGATAGTTCTTAATATTTAGTATCAATTTCTTATCATTCTTAATAATTTTTAATAATTCTCAATAATTCTAAATAATTCTCAATAATTCTCAATAAAACTCAATTATTCGTAATAATTCTTAATAATTCACAATAATTCGTAATAATTCTTAATAATTTTCAACAATTCTTCTTTTCTTTTTTTGATATTGAATATTTATTTTCCTCAAGCATCAAACGATGCTAATTCACCATTCTCGGATCGTATGCCGCCCGATCATTTGTATCCACTATTCTTGACCAATTTTAATATTTTTTTTATCATCTCTGATAGTTCTTAATATTTAGTATCAATTTCTTATCATTCTTAATAATTTTTAATAATTCTCAATAATTCTAAATAATTCTCAATAATTCCAAATAATTCTCAATAATTCTCAATACATGTCAATAATTCTCAATAATTCTCAATAATTCTTAATAATTGTCAATAATCCTTTTTTCTTTTTAAAAATTGGATGGTTTATTTTTCTCAAGCATGAAACGATGCTAATTCATTATTCTCGGATCGTACGTCGCCAGTGTTCAAATGGTCGTGCAGAAAGAAGAAAAAACAACATTTCGCTTAGTCTCGAAAATCATAGACTCCGATAGAGCGCAAAAGTCAATAACGATAATGTTAACGATGAAGTGTCGACGATGTAGGAACGTGGAGAAAGCATGATTTTTACCTTTGGCAGGGACGCGAGGCATTGCTGCTTGACGTCCCAGACGAGCTGGTCCTTGGGGAACTGTAGACACTTGCTGACGTACAGCTCGGGCACGTGAACCCTCGCTGTCAGTACACCCTCCTCGGTGGCGCAATTCTCGCCGGACGAGGCCTCGTGCGGTTGTTGCTGTTGCTGCTGATGCCCTCCCGCGTGACCACCGGAGACGCTCATGCTTCCAGCGGCAACCCCGACGGCTGTACACGCGCCCTGCTTCGGCCCCGCCTCCATTGCGGTAACCACGAGGGCTTTCTCGATCTAGTCCACCGTCGAGCTTTTCTCACATCTACGAAAAAAACAAAAACGAAATTCCCAAGGCTCAATTAAGTCATTGGACCAGAAAATAACATTTTTCACAAACATTTCAGCTTTAAATAAAAAAAAATGTTACTTTCTTTTATTCCCTTGTTTTGTACTCTAGAGTCTTTATTTTCGAAATTCATATCGATGTATTTTCACCCCCTGAATACGAATTCTCTAGAAACCCTCAATTTTCGTACAAAATCGTCAAGATTGTGTGAAAACACTTTTTTCGCATTTAGCCGGCGTCACGATGAGCTTTCGACAAAAAGACGAGGATATGCGTTATCAGTGCAAAATTCCCCATTCGATAGACCCTTGAAACGGTTTAAAAGATGCAAAAAAAATGTCAACCCTTTTGGCCACTCTTCCGGAATCGCCGAAATCGTGAAGCTTCAAACGGCCGTAGCCCCGATTCTATTTGAGTGACGGAGATTTATTTGAAAAGGCAAAGATGCATGCCTCGTCTTTGAAATTCTGCCAAAAATAAAAAAAAATCATCGAAACTTCACAAATCAAACGACACTTTCAGTACAAAACGATTACAATGCGAATGCGCACAACGCGGAGTTCCTAATGCAAACCGAAAATATATTATCGACGATTTTGTGAAGCCACGTATTTTTTGCCAAGATAAAAAAGCTTGGCTTAAGGGAGACTTTGTCCTTGGAGTGCCATATTTCAGGTGTTTACATTTTTTTTTTTTTTAAAGGAAACGAGTAAAGCTTTTTGAGTGCGGTTTTTTTCTTGCATTTATTCATGATATACAGAACGTTAAAAAATTTTTTTTGAAAAAAAAAAACTAAAATGGCGGCCGTTGCAGCTCCGCGAAAACAGGTCCTCAAATCGCGGGAGGTAAACGGCTGACATCACTGCCCCCTCTTTGTTGATCTGAAACACAAATTCAAAGCATATTATCGATCTGTGACCCTTTGGTCATGGAATGACGGATGGGTTTTTCGTTTAGTACAAATTTCGGAAAATGGCGGTAATTTGAAGAAAAAAAATCGAATGTTCGCGTTTTTTTTTTGCATAAAAAGATAAATAATAAATGCAAAAATGTATCTATCGAAAAAACGGTCCGTCATTCCGTGAAGACATATTTTCTCAGTATGCTCTCCAAATTTCAGGTCGATACGTTAATTACAGTGGTCGGGAGAATGTCAGCCATTTTTAAAAACGTGTGTTCGAGAAAAACGCGTCTAATGTTTTGTAATGTGTTTGCACAAATGTGTTTATAATTACCGCTAATCGGCAATGCTTGGTCCATAGAGGCATCCCTCTTCTTCTAGCTGCTCATGTTGAGCCGCTAACATCTCCCGCTAAATTTCAAGGACGAAGTCTCCGTTGAACTTTTTTTTAAATCCATATCGATGTATTTTCACGCACGTTGTTTAAAAAACAATACCACCCCGTATCACCGAAAATAATCACAAATACGATTGTGTTGCAGTATGAAAAACGGCGTAGAATTGCGAAATGGAATCTTCGAGGAAAACGTCTGGGGAAGGTATTCAATGATGAAGACATTTCACCATTGAATAACACGTTAATTAAAAGTAGCGATATCGAGTATGGGAACGTTTCGTTGAGATTCCAGGCTGGCTGAACGAAGAAGTAGAAAAGTAAGGAATAATTGAAAAATGTACGTCATACGTATATAAATATATATATATATATATATATATATATATAAATGTTGAATGTGACTTGACGAGACTGCGGCAAAGAAGTCTCTCGGAGCACACCGGGGTGTCCTTTTTATCGCATTCGTATAGGTACACACCAGCCGCTAACGGTGGAGGTCTTTACGGTGCACATACGTGCAAATCGTTGTACGTGGAAAGGTGAGAAGGTATAAGTGTCTCACGCAATGTTTCACACACACACCCACACATATATATATAACGGTGGGAATAAAGCTGGAATCGAAATTTTTACAGCATCCTAAAGATTTTATTATTCCCCCGTGAGAGAGGAGATAGAGAGAGAGAGAGAGAGCCTCGTTGTGGTTTATACGAGAGAGACTGCACGTTTAGCATCTTATTTAGCATATTTAACGTTTTTCCATTTTTTTTGGTTCTTCTTCGTTTTTGCCAAATCAATTCAGCACTCCTCTGGTCTCATTGAATCGTCTCTCCTCTCTCATTACCTCGCGCGATTAAGCGTTTTTCTCAGATCACGAGGCAACTAATGACCGATAATCGTAAGTGGCAAGGGAAACAAAACGGAGGGTACGAGGGTCTCGGCGAGGATCCTGGCGATCTTGTGTCGTTTTTCTCCTCCCTCCTTTTCTTGCCTTCACCAACTATCGAGTCACAAAAATTGCTCGAGTAAACGGCGAGCCACTCGGTAAAATGAAACGGCCAGTCGAGGGGGGGGGGGGGGGGGGTTGGTGAAGAGTGTCTAGTCGTAAAAGTGGAAAAAGAGTGGTCTGTGACAGTAAGAATATATTTATATGGAGAGAGAGAGAGGGGGGGAGGAGTGTGTGAAGGTAGAGTGAAGCAAAATAAAATAAAATTGCGACGCTCACGCCCTCGCTCTCATATTTTTTTTTGTTTTGACACGTCCCAGGCGTAAATCGAAGCTCCAAACGGAATCTTTTTAAGGGGTTACCCCCACTTGCGATTTTGAAAAAATCGATTTTTTTTATTGCATTTTTTTTGACGTATAAGTATCTGAGAATGTGTCCTGAAAATTTCAAGTCAACCCGAACAAAATTGACTGACATATGAGCGTTGAAAGAGAAGAATCCGTCGTGTAAACGACCGGAAATTGAAACTTTAAACGCGTTTTTCTCAAAATGACATTTCTGAAGTCGGTGACCAAGATTACTCGAACACTAATCGAACCGATCTTCTTGAAATTTTGCAGGCTTATTTAATACATAAAAATGTAGTCTTTAATCGTTCGATTTTTTTTTTCGAAAAAAATGGCCGTTTTATAGCCAAAAAACGGGCGTTTTTTTTTCGTTAAAATCGAACCATTAACTTTGACTGTCCGCCATTTTGTGAAAAATGAATATTTTTTAAAATCCTTCGATTAAAGACTAGTTTATACTTATATTTGACTAAATCCATCCGCTTTTTTTTTTTTCAGATGATTCACTTCGCCGCAATGTGGGTCACCGCAAACCGTGTATATAAAAACATTATTTCAATGACGGCCAGTTGCCACTAAACAATGTAATATTTTTCAATAAAAAATTACTGAAAGTTCTTTAAGATGGTATATTGATCAATTAAAAAAAGTTTTGTAGTTTTCTTTAAAAAAAATCATGAAAAAGGCCTTTTTTTGCGCTACAAGGGGGGGTAACGCCTTAAGAAAATGAGTGGGCCAAATCCTCATCAGCGAGTTTGTTTTGGTGTGTTCATATGGAATGTTCGGGTATTTTTGGATTTGGCATTGTTTGAGTTACGGTTTTCAAGGATTTAGGTTTGTTTAGGTTTGTGTGCGTTTGAATGATTGCCGAGATCAACTAGCAGTAAGCTTAAACTTGTTGGGGTTTTTTTTAAATTATCTGGGCTTATTTGGGTTTGAATGATGGACTAAATCCCTATCGGTGTGTTTGTTTGGGTTGTTCGGTTTCTTTTGGATTTGGGTTTGTTTGGTTGAGGCTTCTTTGGGTTTGAATGATGGAGCCAAATCCGACATCAATTACCGGCAAGCTCGAGTTTGGTGGGGTTTGTTTAGCTTTGTTTGTGCTGGTCTGGGCTTATTTGGCTCTCAATGATGGGCTCCAAATTCCAAGGGGAATCGACAATTTTCCATGCGTTATTAAGGGAGACTTTGTCCTTGAAATTTTCAAAAACATGTTAGCGGCTCAACATGAGCAGCTAGAAGAAGAGGAGCCTCTATGGACCAGGCATTGCCGATTAGCGATTATTATAAACACATTTGTGTAAACACATTACAAAACTTTAAACGCGTTTTTCTCGAAAACACGTTTTTAAAAATGGCTGACATTCTCCTGACCGCTGTAATTGACACATCGACCTGAAATTTGGAGAGGATACTCAGAAAATATGTCTTCACGGAATGACGGATCGTTTTTTCGATAGATACATTTTTGCATTTATTATTTATCTTTTTATGCGAAAAAAAAACGCGAAAATTCGATTTTTTTTTAAATTGCCGCCATTTTCCGAAATTTGTACTAAACGAAAAACCCATCCGTCATTCCATGACCAAAGGGTCACAGATTGATAATATGCTTTGAATTTGTGTTTCGGATCAACAAAGAGGAGGCAGTGATGTCAGCTGTTTACCTCCCGCGATTTGAGGACCTGTTTTCGCGGAGCTGCAACGGCCGCCATTTTGGTTTTTCTTTTCAAAAAAAATTTTTTTTAACGTTCTGTATATCATGAATAAAAGCAAGAAAAAAAACCGCACTCAAAAAGCTTTACTCGTTTCCTTTAAAAAAAATAAAATGTAAACACCTGAAATATGGCACTCCAAGGACAAAGTCTCCCTTAATATCCAGGAGAAATTTTGAAAGATGCGTCCAAGCGTATAAGGGTCGCTGGATAATTTTCAAGCACGTTTTTTCTTGATCGGCAAGCAAAAGCTGTATCACTGCATCAGGAATAATAATCGACGGCAATGATCGCACCACACGTCGTGGCCACTTAACTCTCGAAGAGCCGGCTGCAAGAAACCGAGACGTGTTCCTTCATGATCGCGTCTTTATCATTTTATGCTTCGTTTTGCGGCTATGTTGTACGTTCGACCAGCCATGCCGTCTCTCGTGCATACATATGTGGATATTCGCGAGAGCACAGAAGAGACCACGGGGAGAAAAAAAAATCGGCTCAAACGAAGTGTACACGTGTACCGTGGAAAAGGAAGATTCGAGCCGACGCACACCGGACGTGAGAAAATTTTTCGCTACGCTTTTTCAATCGCCGAGTCGCGTGAGATAACACGACGACGAGCCTTTCGTCCGATGCTTTTGTAGCTGAGTAATTTAGGGGAGGAAGTCAACGATGAAAAGTTCGTAGGAGTTGTCGGAAAAAAATGGAGAAGAAAAATGGGGATCCGGAAGAAAATCGGTTCGTTTTTATACGTACAGAGTTGATCTAGTGACCGATGAAGGCTGAAGAAGGATGGGAACAAAATTCGTGACCATGGGACATAGTCCAGTCGAGATAGGTCTAAAATTCGATTAACCTGGAATTAATTCCGGGCTTCGATTTTCTTTTTTTATACTTCGGGGGGGTTGTTGTTAGTATAAATCTCGATTTTCGGGAAAATCCCCCTGGTGCGTTTGCCGCCATCTTGATTCGAAGAGGGATTTTTTGTTTTTCGAATAACTCGCTTAATTTCAACCTTAGAGTGAAAATGATCATATCAAAAGTTGTGGGAAATGTAATTCCCCACAAGTTTGGTGATTATAGTTTTTACCCTAGGATCGATATTTATAGAGTTACACTGCAAATAGGGGTAAAAAGTTCATCCCTACATTAAGTATAAGTCCGAAAATGTTGATCCTAGGGTAAAAATGGTACTGACCAAAGTTGAAGAAAATAAAATTTCCTACCTGATTACTCCTTGCCATTTTTACGATAAATTTGATAATAAACGTAATAACTGAACATAAAAAAAGTTCACCCCTAAATTAAGTATAAGTCCGAAAATATTGATCCGAGGGTAAAAATGCTAATAACCAAAGTTGGAGGAAATAAAATTTCCTATGTGATTATTTATTACCATTTTTACAATAAACTTGATAATAAACGAGATAAGTTTTAAAAAAACGTTTTTTACCCCTTTTAGCAGTCTAACTCTATAAATATCGATCCTAGGGTAAAAATTATAATCACCAAACTTGTGGAGAATTACATTTCCCACAACTTTGAATACAATCATTTTCACTCTAAGGTTGAAAATAAGCGAGTTATTAGAAAAACAAAAAAAAAATCCCTCTTCAAATCAAGATGGCGGCAAACGCACCAGGGGGATTTTCCCGAAAATCGAGATTTACACTACCAACCACCTCCCCCCCCTAAGTATAAAAAAAGAAAATCGAAGCCCGGAATTAATTCCAGGTGAAATCCTATTTCGACTGGACTAACAATTTTGCATCGAATAAGTACCTGCTTGATCCATTTGAGAGAGAAATAAAAAAGTGGTCCATTATCTGGTCTCGAGTCCCATCAACTGGGACTAATTTCGAAGATTTGCATCGTGTTGGAGTTTGCATCGTTGGTATGCTACGATTTTTTTAACGGGTTAGGCCATTCTAGAGGTCGAAAAAATAGGCTTTTTGGGGATTTTTTTTGCAGTAAAACTACAATGTAAATCGATATTACAAAAAGGGTGTTTATCATACATATCAGTGGCTGTATACAATAATTTTTTTGAAGCGATCAATTTCAAAATGGCGGCTGTAGAGCGTTTATCGTAAAACTGCATTTTTTAAGTTAGCCAGTCCACTTTAAAAATTTCAAAAAATCGAAAGCAAGCGAGACTTGAAGAAATCGACGACGATGAGCAACCAGAAGGGACTTTGTACGGTGCAGCAATTGTCGATTGAGTTTAGGTAAGAGTTTTTCATAGTGTAAACTTCAAACGCGTTTTTCTCGAAACAACGTTTTCAAAATCTAGCTCCATCGTATATCTAAAACAAATAAACCGATTCTCTTGAAATTTGAACCACATGTTGTAAACATGATTCGCAACAAGATGACCCTCGATCGTTTTAAAATTTTGATTTTTACTCTTTTTTTGTTGCGAAAAACTGCGAAAAAACGCGTTTTTTGTACTTTTTTCGTTTTTTATCTGCCATTTTTTTATTTTTTCATAAAATTTCATATCCAAGGGTTATTTTGTAGCTAATGTCATACAGAATCTAATGGACTTTGATTTTTTTGGTTTCAGACAAGCCGTTGCCGAGTTGTGATGGAGCTACCTAGCCCACCTATTTTTGAGGCGTTACGTTAAACTATAGTTTTTGTACTTAAAAATGAATAAAAATGAATTAAATTTTTTTAAATGTATTTCAAGACTTTATTTATGAAGCCCAACAACTTTTATATTCATATCTTTCATAAAATCGTTTTTAAAAAATCGCGAAAATAGCTCATCTTCGTGGCTCCAAAATGGACTGGCTCCTTAAAAAATGCAGTTTCGAGATAAACGCTGCACAGCCGCCATTTCGAAATTAATCGCTTCAGAAAAATTATTGTGTACTGTCACTGATATGTATGATAAACACCCTTGTTTGTAATCTCAATTTATTTTGTAGTTTTTCTGAAAAAAAAAAAATCCCCAAAAAGCCAATTTTTCGGCCTCTAGAGTGGCCTAAGGCCTTAATTCCTTTTTCAGGTTTTTCATCGTCCGAATTCTTGTTCTGCATACTTAGGCTGTAGATTTTTCGTGACGATTTTAAAAACATTGGCGCGATTTTTGTAGCTTAAATTTGCTGAATACAGTTCCGTCTACTAAACTTTTGTTGCGTTTCAGCAATGAAAACGTCAACATTATAGACTTGCTCTAATCGATCGTCCAACAACTCGATCGAAGCAGAACTTTTGGGGCGGTAGAGGTTCGAAGCCCAAAAGTCAGATCTCCATGGCGTTGAAGATTGCATCGTTGGAATGCAACGAGAAGCCTTCTTTACTTTTAATTTTATTATTTTCATTAGTATCCAAACTTTGGTTTTGCAGTTTTAGTTTAGGGATCCCCAATAAGGATCTCCAATGATATTTCAGTGTTATTTGTAGCCTGAATGTGGGAGGAAAAAGAATTAGGCAATACGAAGAAAGGAAAATAATTTGGTTGCCTTCCAACGATGAAAACTTCAATAACATAAATCTCCTGGGCTAAATAAGGGCTAGGGAAGTTCTCACTATAAACACATTATTGTACATTTACCTATAATAAAAAAGACTCGGGAACAAGATTATTTTGCAAAGACACGATGACGATCGATACTTTGGGGGTAACATTTTTCGCCAACCGAGTCAATAGTCCAAAGGGCGGAAAACTGTCACGTTGAAACGTCACATTTCTCTCGAAAAATATCAAACCACGAGCGAGTTTAATTTATTCGACATCGTCATTATAAACATTGATTATGAACAATTTTTACGATCGAATGAAAATTATCAAAATCTGAATAAATGAATTTTTTGTCAATATTCATATTCGTCTCACGCATTGATACACACACACTCGTGTGTATATATATATATATATATATATATATATATATATATATATATATATATATATATATATATATAATATACACGGCGATCGTACGACGAGAAGAAAAGCTATCATTATGCTCATTTGTCAGGCGGGAGTGTCTGCGTATATGCGGTGCGGCTTAAAACGCGCGACTCGCCATATATACCCGCGCGCACGCTTGGGAATAATTCTCTTTGCTCCCCGATGCCGATATGCGAACGAGACCTGTCGGCGTGAAGAGTCTCGTCGAATAATAACTTATTCGCCGACAACCGCGAGAGGACGAGAATATATGCACGGGAGGGAGGCGGCCAGTGACGTCATATCGAGACCGCAAACTTTCACTCGAGTATAATGATGTCGAGGGTACTGGCCGTTTGAAAGTTCTACCACACATTCTACTCATTCAGCTGGATAATACGCACTCTTGTGTATTAGACGCTATCCATGCGCCTAAATAAATAAATCAAAAAATTATATATATATATGAGGTATTCCACGTGAATCCAGTGGACTTTTTCCCGAACCCCCCTCCAATTCGATTTATTTTATTTTTTATCTGATTCCATTGACTCTAAAAGACATCCTGAATTTTGTTACATTTTTCGAACAACCCTTAGTAAAAAAAAAAAAAAATTCTCCTAGAAAAACACCTCGATTTAAAAATTTGAAAAAATTCCCAAAAATGCATGATTATATGTGAAAATTTTCAAGGTATCACCCACAGTGAAAGTATGATTTTTTCGAGACTTTCTGAGCGATTAACGTTAAAAAAAATCCGGAAAATTGACTGCTA
Organism: Ophion obscuratus; assembly: GCA_964007375.1. Classification (NCBI taxonomy): domain Eukaryota; kingdom Metazoa; phylum Arthropoda; class Insecta; order Hymenoptera; family Ichneumonidae; genus Ophion; species Ophion obscuratus. The sequence continues at coordinate 3,786,900 of OZ023313.1, forward strand.
ACTGTTCAAGGTCCATGATAGTGATTTGGTTATTCAAAAATGGTAAAAAAAAATCCATTGTGGGTATCAAAATATTTAAGTATCCGCCCGAAGTAAGCGGTTTAAGAATTTTTCGGATTTTTTTTAACGTTAATGGCTCAGAAAGCGCAGAAAAAATCATACTTCCACTGCGGGTGATAGCTTGAAAATGTTTACATATAATCACGCATTTTTGGGAATTTTTTCCGATTTTTAATTGGGGGCGTTTATTTTTCGGAGAATTTTTTTTGGATTTATATTTGTTTGGGCTTCAACGACCAAATCCCTATCAGTGAGCCGAGATCGACTATCAGCAAGCTTCAATTCCATATACGAGGGTGGGGTGAAAAGTTTCCGGCCTGACCAAGAGATGGTGCCGCTAGGTCTAGTTTTGGAGTGGCATCCTACAGTACCATTCCTACCGAGCTTGTATTTACAGTTTGCGCCCAATCGCTACGTTAGTTTGCGTTTGAGAGCACATTGCGCGAGACGGTTCCGTTGTTTTCGTAAAAATGGAAAAATTGGAAAAACGTGCTCTCATCAAATACTTCCATTTGAAAGGTTTTACACCAAAACAAATAAAAGAAGAGATGGATTCAGCACTAGGAGACTCCTCCCCATCATATTCAACTATTAAGCAGTGGGTTTCTGAATTTAAAATGGGTCGTGTGAGCACCTTTGACGAGCCTCGCTCAGGACGGCCCGTTGAAGTCACAACTTCAGAGATGATTGAAAAAATCCAAAAAATAGTGTTGTAAGACCGCAGGTTGAAAGTGCATGAGATAGCTGAGACCTGTAGGATGTCAGCTGAACGTGTGCGAAATATTTTGCACAACCATTTGAACATGGAAAAGCTGTGTGCAAGGTGGGTGCCGCGTTTGCTAACGCTCGACCAAAAACTGCTTCGAAAAATGAATTCTACCGACAATTAGGGTAATCCAAACGAATTTTTGCGTCGATTCATAACTATTGATGAGAAATGGGTTCACCACTACACTCCTGAAAATAAAGAACAGTCAAAACAGTGGGTTGGAAAAGAGGAACCAACCCCAAAGAAGACAAAAACAATTTTATCCGCAAACAAGGTTATGGCTACTGTTTTTTGGGATGCGAGAGGAATTATATACATTGATTACCTTGAAAAGGGTAAGACTATCACTGGTCAATACTTCGCAGAGTTATTGCAACGTTTGAAGCACGACGTGCAAATTAAACGACCTCATTTGGCGAAGAAGAAAGTTTTGTTTCATCACGATAACGCACCAGCGCATTCGTCGATTGTTGCCATGTCCAAAATCCACGAATTGAAGTTTGAATTGATGCCGCATCCTCCCTACTCTCCAGACTTAACCCCCAGCGACTTTTACCTGTTTCCTAACCTCAAAAAATGACTTGGCGGAAAAAGATTTAAGAGCAACGAAGAAGTTATCGAAGCTGTAAATCAGTATTTTGAGGAGCTTGACGAATCTACGTTTAAAACTGGTATAACTAAATTAGAACACCGTTATGAGAAATGTATCAGTGTTGATGGAGATTATGTTGAAAAATAAAGCAAAAAAAATGGTTAAACATCGTTTTTCTTGGTCAGGTGGGAAACTTTTCACCCCACCCTCGTACAACATCGATAAACCCCGTTAGGATCATCAAATAATTCGTGATCTCATCCGAAATGATGCACCGTTGCAATGGTACAGGATGGAGTTTCTCCGCTGAAGCTATCACGGATTTGTGTAGACCGTTTGGGAGGGAGAGAGAATAGAGACCCCGATCGGCAAAACGTTTGGAAACCACACAATTGTAGTAGACAGTGTGTGTCGCGAAATCGCGCTCGAAAGTACGGGGGGCGGGGAGTGCGAGATCTCGGTGTGTCTGTGCCCCGAGAGTGGTGAAGTTTGATGGAAAACCGCAGACGTCATTAAACACAGACTCACCAGACGGTCGAGGCTTTTCGCGGGAGACTGGCTGAGAATATCTTGCACATATATCTATATGGGATTACGTGGTTGTGAGCCGCGTGAGTTTTTTCAAACTTTGCGAATAACCTACTAACCGCATCGGGTGCACAGTACCATCAAAGTACAGCGTGTGTATATTTATATCTGTATTTATAATGTACAGTGTGCTGACAATGGCTGGTGGTCAGGCTGGCGATTTCGACGAGATAGATCAGAGAGAGAGGGTGAGAGAGAGAGAGAGAGAGAGAGAGAGAGAGGGTGAGGGAGAGAGTAGAACAGGAGGAGAATGGAAGATGGTGTTTGGGGTAAAAGTGTGCTATATTGCAGGAGAGAATTCCATCATTTTCGCTCCCAAGGTCAACAATCAGTAGTGATGATATTGAAGTTTGCATCGTTGGAACGCAACCCATCTTTCGTAGCCCAATGTTTCTGGTCAAATTAAGGGGCTATACCAGTGTGACACTTAAAAAAATCTATTTTTTTTTGGCCTTTTTCGTCAGTTTATACTTTCAAGAATATCCTGCAATTAGCAATTTTTATGGTAATATAATTTTATCTTGCAAAAATCGATACTTATGTCTTTAAACGCGAAATGAGATTTTTCAAATTTGCTGACATTGTAACTCAAAAAGCAATTATCCGATGGACTTGAAGTTTGAACTGAGTACTCTTTAATATATTTACTCTACAATGACGTGGGGTATCTTTTATTAGATGAAAATTGACGATTTGGCATTGAAAAAAACGACCATTTTATAGGCAAGGAAACAGATTTCTTTTTCATAACTACGCCATTTTGTTGGATTTTGATATTTTTCGAAAATCCTACGTCATTGTGCAGGAAATACGTTCCAGTTTAGCGACATTTTTTCCTTTTTCGGTTTCAGCTACTCAATCGGCTGGAATCATGTCAGCAGTGGAGGAACTTTTTTTTCGGCGCCTCTGAATGTAGCGCATAAGTCAGTTGGATCTCAATATTTTTGTATGAAAAAAATTATCTAATATAGGTAAAATATAGCCAAATAAATTCTTTATTTTCCGAAACATTTAATTGAGTACTTTTTTTCCGAAAAATTCCCGAAAATCACCCAAATTTTAAGCGTCCACACTGGTACAGCCCCTTAAGGCTTCCAATGTAGGCACCTATACGGAACGATGAAATGATTTCAAATGCGGAAAAATTATAAGACTCGGATGTTGCGGAAGTGGTCACAAAGGTTATTCATCCACTTCTTTTTGTTTTTTCATCGTACACCGAGTACATGCGTATTTACATGCGAGAGCACAGATCCCTGATATTGATCAGCAAAAATTCAAGTTGTTAAAGAACATCGTATTTGGCAAAAGAAAAATAGAATTCGGTAATTTTTTTTTTAAGTTCGATAAAAACATTGAATTTGACGAAAGAAAAATAAAAATCGTTAAAAAATGAAATAAATCTTCGATAAAATAATGTAACTAGGATAAGAAAATAATAACGTTTGGTATAAAATAAATGTTCGATAAAATTTTTGGGCGGGTGTCAAAATGTCGAATGACCAAATATAGAACGACAAAGATTTCGAAACAACAGAATTATCAACTCTCAAAATAACGAAGGTTAAATTATTCGAAATTGTATCCTTTCGCTGATGACGAAATCGAATAACTGTTACACCAAAGGATTATTTATTCGAGAGCACATTTATCCGAGAACATATATTCGAATAGCCTGCAGTTTGAGTCATACAAACACAGATTCGAACAATCTACAACGTTCATATCTCCGAAATAGAAAAAAGTGAATATCTAATATTCGTAATGCCGTGTATAGCAAAAAGCCATATATCGAGACTACAAACTTCGAATGTGTAGATCTTAGAAACGCAAATGATCGATGGTCCGAAATGGCGAATACTCAAATGGCGAACATGACATGGCTGCCCGACCCGACTGACCACTAACGCCATCTGCCATCTTCATTCTGAAACGCAAGTAGTATTGCTCGATCCCAAGTTTTCGCGATCCGGACCGTTCGCCATTTTGGCCCAGCGCTATTTTCACTGATCGACTTTTTGGTCCTTCGCTTTAATGAATTCGAAATTGCAAACTATCGTAATATTTGCATTTCGACGATTTAACGTCTCGAATTGTTTGGTGTATATATACAAGCGAATCGATATTATATCTCGCATTATTTTGTTAAATCTGATATTTGTTTTCGTTATAAATCAACTTCGAGATTTTTGTATTCACAATTTTGATTAACTATTTTTGCAGACTATCGTAAGATTGATGTATCTATATTGGAACGTTCGTCATTACCGAATTCGAAATTTCGGTCCTTCTGAATGTTGATCGTTCGAATTTCCGATCCCCACCCAAATTTTTGGCTTAGATAGAAAATAAATAAAATTCGGTATAAAATAAATTTAAAATCGACAAAAGAAATGGAATTGTGTAAAACAAAAATAAAATTCGCCAAGCATCAACAAAATTTAAAAAAAAATGAATTTAGTAAAAGAAATGTTAAAGGTATGCGGATTTGGGAGATTTTAAATATGTTGACCAAGACATCTCCTTAACCACGATATTTCATTCAGTATAAACGAGTATCGCACATGGCAGAAGATTATAGGGAAGTAATAAGAAAAAACAGATGTACATAGATAATAATAATAATGGATTTCTCGTCTCACGTTGTCGTGAGGGAGCAGCACTTGTGACATAAATTGAATAGCAAAGGGCACGATGTTTACTTACGGGAGTATTGTTTTCCAACGAACAAAAAAATCGATCAGAAATAAAGAAAAAATTCGATAAAAACATTGACGCCGGAAAGAACAAATTTAATCCGATAAAACATGTTCAATTTAGGATAAAAGGAAAATAAAAGTACAATGACACTGTGAAGAAGCAAATAAATCAGTGCGTTTGCGTTGATGCGTGAAAGGAAGAAGAAGAACAAGAAGAGGACGTGAGACGAGAGCGTCTCGGGCGAGGGTCCTGCGTCCTTTGGCGCTCAAGCGGATCGAAGAGAGTCTCTTCTCGAATATCCCTTGCGATCCCGCGAGCGAAGAGAACCGTTTGCGAACAGAGATCTTTTGAACGGGGATGCATCAGTGACAAGCGGTAAATCATAGTTTTACGGCCCTCTCGTCTTTATGGTGCCCTTATATTCGCTGCTGCACTCATCGAAGACCTCTCTTGGGTGCACGTACGCGCTTTTTTTTTTCTTTCGCTTCGTCTTTCCATTTTTTTTCTCTCTTTGGCAGGCGAATGAACGTAGTACGGCGGGATGAACGAACGAGAAGCGCAACAAACATTCGACATTGCATAGCGTGGGCGTCGTCTCTTTTACGGGCGCGGCAGTATAAAGTGCTTCTCTCTCTCTCTCTGTCTCCTCTCTCCCTCTCTCTCTCTCTCCCTCTCCCTCCCTTCCTCGCTCCCCCCTCTCTCCCCCTCCCTCCCTCCCTCCCCCTCCCTCCCTCCCTCTCCCTCCCTCTCCCTCCCTCCCTCCCTCTCCCTCCCTCCCTCCCTCCCCCTCCCTCGCTCCCTCCCTCCCTCCCTCTCTCTCTCTCTCTCTCTCTCTCTCTCTCTCTCTCTCTCTCTCTCTCTCTCTCTCCCTCTCCCCCCCTTCCATTGTCTCCCCTGTACGAATTCTCGAGACGAAAACCAAAGGGAAGATTCAAGTGTAAGTGCACGTACGATGGGTAAGTGCGATAGACGTTCACATATGGGGACCTTCGAGCTTGTATGCGTATGCAGGATGGCGGTGATTCGAATGTAATTAAAATCAAGGCCATACGAGGGTTTTAACCGGCACATACCGGCGGCAGCTCCACGCCGCAACGAGGTATAACAGTAGAATATTATTGCCAGTTTCTCGCTGACTTTTCCCCCTTCCTTTGTATCCTTGCGTACAATATCCTCCCCCCCTCTCTTAAAACTCCTTTCGCATATTGTGTTTTTTTGGTTTTTTTTTGTTTCGTTAAAAATTCTCTCGGTTATTTCACAGCAAACGCGCCGCCGCCGTCTCGCTCGACAAATAATATATTTGCGAGATACGCGCGCGTACGTGCGGTATGTTGCGCACGCGGGGGATGAAGCGAGCTGCGGAAGGGCTAATGGGGCTGGAGAGAGAGGCCAAGAGGAGTAACAAAAATTGCACCCGCGATTTACGATGCAATATACTCGCGGGATCCGCGCTATACAGCGTCGAAAATGTCCGCAATTATTGACGTGACTATATTAGTTTCGGTAAAGCTTCTCCGTGAGGGCGGAATGAAAATTGGGATCTGTAGTGTGTTCATCGTGGACGAATTAGTAAACAAACGTCAGCAAACACATATTTGCGGTTGAATTTGACAAAAGTGCGCGTGGAAAGAAAACCGAAGGATAACGAAACACTGCCCGATCGAAATAACGACTGTATCGTATCGTGTTTTTTATGGGAAGAAAAAAGGTCAGAAAGAAAATGAATGATGCCCCTTTTGGGGTTGGGATTCCCAAATGGGCCGACGGCATGTAACGGCGATGCACTTAAAGTACAGCTTCTCAAATACGATAATTAAGTTTATAAAAGGGGTCGTACGAGTATCGAGGGCACGGGGGTAGTTTCGAGCCTGGGGTATCGCCTGGTAAAAGCGGAGATCTTGATAAACGATCGCCATTCGCATGACGACGAGGGGGCCGTCCAGTATATATTGGTGACATTGTTGACTATGATTTTTATTTTTATAGTACTAACATTTATGGCTTAATTTCATTGAGAAAAATTCTTCCCACACACACAAATATATATATATTTTTCAAAACAAAATTTGAAATTTTTTGTTCCTTTAATTTTTTCGCTGTGTGTGTGTGTGTGTGTGTAATATGCACTCAGCAAAAAGTTAAGGAGCAGAAAAATTTCAATTTTTTAAAGGTAGTAACTTTGTGAAAAATGGTCGTATCTGGCGCAGAATTTTCTTTTGGAGGATCACGCTCGGCGGTGTCATAAGAAATAACGCGAGTAAAAAAATTTCGATTTTTTTTTTTCAAAATCGTCCATACGACGAAAAAAATGTCTAGCTGAATCAATGCTGGGGTCTTTAAGCCTGATTCTTTAGCTTCAATTTGGTATTTTTTCGCTTTCTGTATCGCCATTTGTCGCTGAGATATCGCCGATTGAATGAAAAGTCAGCTTTTTTCTTTGATCATCGATATCTCATGAATTGATGATCGTACAGCGAACGGTGGGTTTTGGAAACTTGAATAAATCCTCTGTAAGTTCCTCTTGGTATGTTAGACGAATTTGTTTTTTTTGCTCAATATTGATTTGAAAAAGCACAAAAAAGTGACTTTTTCTGCCGTTTTGGAAAATCCACCACAACTTTACAAATATTGCGGTCAATGTTTCCAGCTTTTTGTGAGTTCAATACATGCCCAAAGATCCTGTAAATTTTTGGAGCGATCGGTTACACCGTTTTTTTACCCGAATTGTCAAAGTTTTATTAAAAAATGAAAAGAGCACTTAAACATCAATTAATGATGATTAAGATGAAAAAAAATTCGTTATTTTTCTCAAAATTTTGCATTCACTACTCGTTAAATCTCGAAAAAAAACTATATTTTCTTCTTTTTTTAACCCTATGGACGATTTCGAAAAGAAAACAAAATTTGAACATTTTTTAGTCGTGCTATATTTGACGACGCAGGGCGTGATGCTCAAAAAAAATCTCCGCGAGATTCAAGGAGACTCAAGGAGATTTCAAGCTTCAAAATGTTTTTTTTTCCTGATACGACCATTTTTCACAAAGTTATGGCCTTTCAAACATCACTGAAAAATTTTTGAAATTTTTCTGCCCCCTTAATTTTTTTTGCTGAGTGCATATTATATTGAAAATTATCTTAAAGTTTGCATCGTTGCAACGAAACAGAAATTAGTTCTTTTTCATTGATATCATTTATTTTGGGTCGATTTAGGCTATAGAAATCATTTAAACGTTTTTAGGTTTCTTTATTACAGATTCACGACTTCAAGTTCTGCAAAAAGCTTCCAAATGTTCTTTTATCGAAAAAATATTTTTTATAAAAATGTTTATCACTTATCATAAAAAAATTATTATGATCAAAATGAAGGAATAATATTTCACGTTCGACCGATGCAAACTTCAATGTCATCAGATGACACCCGTTTTCAATTTGAACGCGTTTTCCCTTGCAAAAGCTAGTTCTTACTGAACACCTTTGTTAGAATTAGTTTTTCCTAATGAAAACTAGGATTCACTGATAAACAAATTTGATCGTTACGTAGAAGTCGCCTTGACTAGCGAAAAATAGTTCCAACTAAAGGAATCAGTACTGTTTCCGAATGAGGTCAGAGTTTCGGTTTGTTTGGGTTTCTAAAGATATATTCTCGCTTTCACTAGGAAAAATTAGTTGTCACGAAGGCGTTTAGTCAGAACTACTTTTTACTAAGTAAACTGCGTTCAAACTGGAAATGGCTTTTGTTTGGGTTTCAAAACATAAATTCCAATTTTCGTTAGGAAAAATTAGTCGTATCGGAGGCGTTTAGCCAGAACTGGTTTTCACTAGGTAAAATGCTTTTAAACTGGAAATGGCTTTTGTTTGGGCTTGTTTGGGTTTCTAAGCATGAATTCTAGTTTTCTCTAGGAAAAATTAGTCGCGACGAAGGCGGTTAGCCAGAACTAGTTTTTACAAGGTAAAACGGGTATCAACTCGAAATGGCTTTTATGGGTTTCTCAGCAGAAATTAAAGTTTTCACTATGAAAAATAAGTTATTCAAATAAAAGAAATATATAGATATTTGCGATTGGATTACGCCCATGTTGCATCGCTGTTAACCCGTGGTTGAGAAAAGATCAGAGGTACACGAACCAAAGATACGTTTCGTTAACTCCCTCTTCGTCTCTTTCACCATCCAACTCTTTTTTACGACCCCGGAGCGACACCCTCCAGCGGAATCGCTCTTTTTCCGCTCCTCTCTCTTTCTCATGCACACGCAGAGACACGCGATATTGCATCAGAGACAGACGAGTGCACGCGCCGAGTCACCGCGCTTGCGCTTTTCCGTCCAATTCACTCGCAGGGCCAGAGAAAAATGTGCACACAGAGACGCGGATTGTCGGGGGAAGAAAATTGCATATAAAAATGACGAAAAATCGATCGCTCATGGAGGCCAAAAAAAAATGGTCATTTGCTATTATCTGCGCAGTATTCGCGCCCGGGTGGGTCTTTCGAAAGCGATACTGCGTGCTTAAGGGGTGCGCGGTTGTACACAAGCGGTACGGGAGGGCAGAGGACGATGCAAAAGTCACTCACTCGCGAAAGGAAGGGGAGAGAGAGTGAGAGAGAGAGAGAAAGAGAGAGAGAGAGAGAGAGAGAGAGAGAGAGAGAGAGAGAGAGAGAGAGAGAGAGAGAGAGGGAGGGAAAGAGAGAGAGAGAGAGAGAAAGAGAGAGAGAGAGAGAGAGAGAGAGAGAGAGAGAGGGAGAGAGGGAGGGAGGGAGAGAGAGAGTTTGGCGAATGAATGCAACTGTTGGGGAAAGCGCGGGTGTTTGGCAAAATTCCTGTGCAATTGCCAAAGAGAGCAACGCACCCTGTGCCCTTTCCCGGCCAGCTATCTATCCACCATACACGTATACATACAAAACCACCCCTCGGAAAATACTCGCACTCACGACCGGTGCGTTTAAAGGATACGATCAAGCGGCGATTAATTCAAAACGAGCATATATATATTTATTCATCAGCTCGTCGAGTATTAAAAAAAATATTCCTCACTAATCCCTTTCGAAGGGACGTCACTATTCAGCCCGTAGGATGAATAAAATTCACTCCCTTATCGCTCACTGAATAAAATCGCAATAATTTTTTTTCCACACCCAATAAAACCACCAATAAAATTAAGCCACCAAAAAAATCCACCAATAAAATTGCAATTTATTTTACCACACGAAAATAACGTATGTTGGTAGATCGATTGACAAGCAGAGCTTGGAAATGAAGCAAATCAGAGTCATCTTAGATGCGATTAATTTTCAAACGTAGCTAACTGATGCTGTACCGTTTTGGATGACGTTTCCAGTGAGTGTCCATGACGTTTCGTAGGTTTCCTTGACACTGCCCTCGGGAACGTCGAAAGAGGAAGATAGGGATGAAGAGACAAGGAGAGCGAGAGAGTACACAGCCTTGTCCGACGAGGCACACGCGAGAACGGTACGAAAATAATTTGTCCGAGAGCGGTAATAAAGTGTTGCCGCATCGACGGCACAAGTGAGACGCTTGAGGACGAAGACACGCAGACACAAGACACACCGGAAGGCCGAGGCGCGGGCAGGCCAGCACGGGGCCGGGCCTCGATCAGTCGCTCGCGGGGAGCATTTCGCTACTGTAAGGGGTGGCGCAGGTGGCGCCACGGGAGAGCCGACGGGGTGTACACACTCGCAGGGGTAGTGCGCCATCGGGGGTGTCGGAGGGATTCGTGGATCAGCCCCCGCGTCGCTTGGCAACGTCGGGAGATCGACCGGGAGAACAAGCCACCCTCCCACCACCCGCGCCTGCTCGGCTACCCTTCGCCCTCCGATACACGTCGGCCGGTTGGTGAAAATTTGGACCACCATTCAACCCACCGCTCAATTCCTCCACGCTCAAAGACATTATGCACCGACCGGATCTTCGAGTTTCAGTTGTTTTTATCCCACCGAACATCAAAGGCCTTCGTTCATTTTTCCGCTGCCGGATCTGAGCTGCTGATAGCCAATTGAACGCTTCAGCGAATCATCAGACGTTGCAAAAGGATTTGGGATTCTGATGTACATGAGGAGGAGGAAGAATAGAAAAGAATTGTCCGTTGTACTCCATTGGTTTCAAGTTCAAGAGCATCATCACAACGGAAGCTGGTTGATACGTGTCGTCAATCGCGGCTGTCTTGACGGAACTAAGATGAAGTCATGTCATGTCTTAAGAGAGACTTTGTCCTTGAAATTTAGCGGGAGATGTTAGGCGGCTCAACATGAGCAGCTAGAAGAAGAGGAGGGATGCCTCTATGGACCAGGCATTGCCGATTAGCGGTAATTATAAACACATTTGTGTAAACACATTACAAAACTTTAAGGCGTTACCCCCACTTGTAGCGCAAAAAAGGGCCTTTTTCATGATTTTTTTAAAATAAAACTACAAATCTCTTTTAATCGATCAATATACCATCTTAAAGAACATATCTTGAAGAACTTTCAGTAATTTTTTTATTGAAAAATATTGCATTGTTTAGTGGCAAATGGCCGTCAATGAAATAATGTTTTTATATACACGGTTTGCGGTGACCAACATTGCGACGAAGTGGATCATCTGGAAAAAAAATGCGGATGGATTTAGTCAAATATAAGTATAAACTAGTCTTTAATCGAAGGATTTTTAAAAATATTCATTTTTCACAAAATGGCGGACAGTCAAAGTTAATGGTTCGATTTTAACGAAAAAAAACGGCCGTTTTGTGGCCATAAAACGGCCATTTTTTTCGAAAAAAAAAATCGAACGATTAAAGACTACATTTTTATGTATTAAATAAGCCTGCAAAATTTCAAGAAGATCGGTTCATTAGTGTTCGAGTAACCTTGGTCACCGACTTCAGAAATGTTATTTTGAGAAAAACGCGTTTAAAGTTTCAATTTCCGGTCGTTTACACAACGGATTCTTCTCTTCCAACGCTCATATCTCAGTCAATTTTGTTCTGATTGACTTGAAATTTTCAGGACATATTCTCACTTATGCTTCAAAAAAATGCAATAAAAAAATCGATTTTTTCAAAATCGCAAGTGAGGAAAACACGTTTTTAAAAATGGCTGACATTCTCCTGACCATTGTAAATTAACATATCGACCTGAAATATGGAGATCATACTAAAAAAATATGTCTTCACGGAATGACGGATCGTTTTTTCGATAGATACATTTTTGCATTCATTATTTATCTTTTTATGAGAAAAAAAAACGCAAAAATTCGATTTTTTTTTAATTGCCGCCATTTTCCGAAATTTGTACTAAACGAAAAACCCATCCGTCATTCCATGACCAAAGGGTCACAAATTGATAAGATGCTTTGAATTTGTGTTTCAGATCAACAAAGAGTGAGTGGTGATGTCAGCCGTTTACTTCCCTTGATTTGCGGACCGGTTTTCGCGGAGCTGCAACGGCCGCCATTTTGGTTTTTTTTTTTTAAAAATAATTTTTTTTAACGTTCTGTATATCATGAATAAAAGCAAGAAAAAACCGCACTCAAAAAGCTTTACTCGTTTCCTTTAAAAAAAATAAAATGTAAACACCTGAAATATGGCACTCCAAGGACAAAGTCTCCCTTAAGGAATGCGAGTGGTCCAAAATTGCACCAAACACTCTGTGTGACGTTATCTATACGTATGCACACATCTGCCAAGTCCTACGCACAAGCAAACGCAATATATATATATATATATATGAATATATGTACTCCTACCCCTCCCATAGTTCTAGTTTCTACCCTCTACTCCCTTTCCCACCCCTCTGGCTTAGCGTTCGGCTCCTGTTGCGAGGGTGAGCAGGGTCGCGACGACTCCTTCTCTCTCTCTCTCTCTCTCTCTCTCTCTCTCTCTCTCTCTCTCTCTCTCTCTACCTCCTTTTCTCAGCGGCTACCCCATCCCTCATCCACAACGAAGCCGAACAACCGCCTGACGATTCGTGCTGGGATTCTTTCATTCGCTTCTTTTTATTTCCTTTCTTTTCCTGTTCCTTCATCGCGTTCTGTGTGTGTGTGTGTGTGTGTGTGTGTGTGTGTGTGTGTGTGTGTGTGTGTGTGTGTGTGTGTGTCTGTGTGTGTGTGTGTATTTGGGGTTTGCCATCAGGGGCAAGGGAAATGAGGAGGAGGCTGAGGATCGTGTGTGGCAATGCCTTAGGCTGTGCTTTAGGAGGCTCGTTTCATCACGGATGGATATACATGTGATATTCCGGATATGCACCTTGCATGTACTTTGCTTATGCTTGTGTGTGTATAGATGTATGTATGTATGTGTTGGGCCGGGATTTACTTCTGGGCCGGGATTCGAACCTGGGATCTTTCGATGGTTGGTCGACTGCTCTGACCACTGAGCTACACCAGTCCGCTTACCTCATCTTTCTCGGATGGTCTCGATATTCGTAATTGCCGACTCGAAATTTGCTTAAGGCCTCTGATTAACAATTATTTGACGATGTTTTAGGCAAATTTTTCACTTTCCAAAAATTTGCCTAAAAAATCGTCAGATAATTGTTAATAAAAAAATGAACTATGCATAAAAAAAAATCCTACGTACTTCCATAGACAATGTATTTTATCAAGATATATTCAACATTCCACGTGAATCGGTTGAAAATTGTCTGAGTTATGTTTCCGGCCAATTTGAAAAATGCAGTTTTGAGATAAACGCTGCACAGCCGCCATTTTGAATTTAATCGCTTGAAAACAATTATTGTATAATGTCACTGATATGTATAATAAACACCCTTTTTTGTAATCTAGATTTATTTTGTAATCTTGCTGAAAAGAAATCCCTAAGAAGCCGATTTTTCGGCCTCTAGAGTGGCCTAACCCATTAGGCTGAACTCAATACGCAACGGGTACTACTGGAGACGCGGGGATTGTCTGAGGAACTCAAGGCGCTAGCTCAATGAGACTCTTATCTCAGGGAGGGGATTCTATTCCACGGCAATCAAGGGTAATTCTGATTCCAAATATTCTTGATTCGGCCGTGGGCCCTACGTTAGGCGCCATTTATAATCCCCAGAACAAAACGCCAAGAGAACTATCCGAGAAAAAAAATACGGTGCGCTTCTGGGCCGGGATTCGAACCTGGAACCTTTCGACTGCCGGTCGACTGGCCTGACCACTGAGCTACGCCAGTCCGCTTACCTCACATTTCTCGGATAGTCTCGATATTCGTGACGCAACGTTACAGTATGTGTATATTTATATTGTATAAATTGGAAGTCTCATGCAGACATCGTCGTAAAGAATGCATTGGATCGCCATACTAGTCTCCACTGTCTGATAGGGGTTCAATGGGTCATTGGAAAGGATCCCTACACTAAAACGTCAAGCTCGTACATTTGATTCTAATCAGGATTCCCCATTGGAATCCAATGTACGAATCCAATTTGAATCCTAAAGAATTGCCCCATTATCGATTCTCGATGTATTCCATCGCATTCTTCACATCTTATTCCATCGCCCACGTTGAATTTCCTAAAAAAAATATGTAGATTTAAGGTAAATGTCCCAATTATTGAACAGCTAAGGATCTGGGGGATTAAATTCGGTGAGAAAAAAATATAAAATCAAGAAAAAACCATCGCTTTCAGGTTCAAATGATACTTTGATATTTTTACTTTCGAAAAATCACCCTTTAAATTATTCTAAAATAATTTCAAATGAAAAAAAAAGAATAACAATGCGAAGCATGCAAATGTCCCAATTATTCAACACTGGAAGTGCCTATGTCCCTAATAGTGAACAGGCATGTCCCAGTTATTGGACACTCTCGAGAATTCTTTTTCCGTTCTAAAAATATTATTTTGGGTACAATATTAAGAAATGAAAGCAAAATTAAACACTTTAATAATCTTTTGTTAATCATGTAAAAATACAAAAATATATATTTAGTCTCTTTTGACAGGTTTTTTGGTTCATTCGCATTTGGTTTATTTTTGCTTTTCAACTCGAACTTTATTTTATTTTTATTTTCAGCTTCCTCGTTTTTATGTTCTGTTTTTGTTTGATTTTGTCGCAGCTTGGCTCTCTGAAATATCGGAGAGCAAAAAATATTGAACACTACATTCGTATTTTTAGGTTACATTTAGGTTATATTCTCTTTTTACTTTCCTTTTTATGTTTATTGCACGAAAATACAAATAAAAAATATATTTGACGATCTTAGAGTTATTATTAAAAGAATAAAGGTAAGTTTATTCAGGAACTTGCAGTTTTTGTTTGAATAAATCCGATTCACACGATCCGTCACACGTTAACTGTCTCGATGTTTTGATGGGTTTAATGACGCCATCTTGGAGAATTCGAGTGTTCAATAATTGGGACACACTGCATTTTCTATGTCCCAATGATCGAACGCCGTATTTTTTTAATCAATAAGTAAATAAAAAATTTTCATAAAAATTGTCATCTGTAAGAAATTTTCTGAGAAACCTGAAAAACGCCTTTACTTTTTGAGATGCGACAGTTTTTGAATTTTCTATGCCCTTACGCATGAAGCGGCGCGTCTTAGCAAAAACGATAAGCGGTTACCACGATACGTCAAATCGGGTCACCGGTGCTGATCAAATAATTTTTTGCTCTATTAATTAAAGCTTTTTTTTGCACAAGCAAGGTAACGTTTCGATAGCTAAAAGTTCCATATATGTGATGAAATTTTTATAAATACCTAAATGCATGCAGGTGAATGAGAAATAATAAAAATACAAGATAGTGTTCAATAATTGGGACCTGTCCAATAATTGGGACATTTACCTTACAAAATGAGTAAATCTTCGAAAAGTAAAACCTTGTATAAAAAAAAGTATAAATCGCATAAAAAGTATATCTTTTGTATATTCAAATTGATTTGAATAACATTACGAAAAATCGACTGCAATTGTCTTTCGTTATTTTTTTTTACTGGACTTCAACATAATATCACCTCACATGTACATGCTTACGAAGCGTGCAGATTATGTTTCAACACGCCGAGTTTTTTTTGCTCGTGACTCTTCACATATTTTCGTTTCCAACGTCGTAAGAATTCTCAAACGGCGTTCATAGGGGAACAGTGTAGAATGCAATTGGATCTCAATGAGGATTCTCCATGTGCAGTGTCATTAACGAATCTCTATGGAGATGTGGGTGCATCTTGGCACTCCCCAACAAACCCGTGCACGCGATCGCGAAGAGAATTTTTTTTTTGGGAGACCCAAGATATTCGGGTTGGGAATTTGAAATGAAAAATTCTCGAACGACATCAGTCAAGAAGTAGCGCGGAATCCACTTGGCTTCCAATGTGGACCTCCCTACGTGCGGCGTCCCTGTCAAATCCCTATAGGGATGTGGTAGGATCTGGAGACTCCCCAACAAATTTCTGCACGCGGTATGGTGCCAGGGTAGGTAAGTTACTTGTACACGAAGAAACGGCTTTGCAAGAGAGAAGCACCAAGTTTCGTCGACCTCTTCTGCCGCGAACCTTGGCCTCAGGAACATCCAAACGACCCCTTTACTCCCTTTCGACTTCTCTCTCTCTCTCTCTCTCTCTCTCTCTCTCTCTCTCTCTCTCTCTCACTCACTCATTCGCACAATTTCCTGGTCTCGCCGTCCTTGTTTTTCATCCCAGGGCGACCACTTCAGGAAACCGTCTACGACATCTCCCAATTCTTCAGCTCGTGTGACACGGACAAGGACACTTCACCCGATAAGATTTATCGTGCAACTTCCTCGTACGCCCCCTGCTTTCTCCCTTTTGCTTTCTACTTACGTCACTTCCTGTACGTACGTTCGTTGCAGAATATTTGTGGTAAAAATTTCGCGTCGATCTTAAGGTGGTGCAGTTTGCAGCGGTTGGAATGCAACGAATGTTTTTTTTTTTTTTTCGTATTGCCCAATTTTTTTTGGCACGTTTAGGCTACAAGTACGATGGAAGGAACTTATTAAGGGGGTATACCAGTGTGACACTTCCAAAAAATCGATTTTTTTTGCCTTTTTACTTTTTTATACTAGTTTATACTTTCAATAATATCATTATCATTTATATCATTTTATCTTGCATAAATCGATGTTGTCTTGTTAAATGTTTAAACGCGTGTTTCTCGAAATGTGATTTTTCAAATTTGCTGACATTGTAACGCAAAGAGCAATTATGCGATTGACTTGAAATTTGAACTGAGTACTCTTGAATATATTTGCTCTACAATGACGTAGGATATTTTTCATTGGATGAAAATTGACGATTTGGCATTGAAAAATACGACCATTTTATAGGCAAGAAAACAGACTTTTTTTCATAACTAAGCCATTTTGTTAGATTTTGATATTTTTCGAAAATCTTAGGTCATTGTACAGGAAATACCTTCCAGTTTAACGAAATTTTTTCCTTTTTTGGTTTCAGCTACTCAATCGGCCGGAATCATGTCAGCAGTGGAGAAACTTTTTTTTGGCGCCTCCGAAGGCTGCGCATAAGTCGCTTGGATCTCAATAATTTTCTATGAAAAAATTATGTGGTATAGGTCAAATATAGCCAAATATATTCTTAAATTTCCGAACAATTTAATTGAGTACTTTTCTTCCAAAAAATTCCCGCAAATCACCCAAATTTTGAGCGTTCATACTGGTATACCCCCTTAAGGAGCCTCAATTATAAGGTCCAAAAAATAATTTTTTTTAGTACTCAAATCGATAGATAAATTATCCAAGAATATATTTATAAAATTACAGAGGCCAATTGTAAATATTTTTGAAGATACAAGGCTTGCGATTGATATTTGATATTGATATTTCCTCCTATTGAAAACTTTGAAGCGCGTTTTCTCCAGTTTTCAGTTTCACGACTTTTCTAATATGGCGGGCGGGATAGCAAGAAAAACTAAACGACCCATTGAATGAGACGAAAGTTTGTTTTCTTCAGTATGAAAATGTCTTTGAAGTCAATCAAAAGAGTAATTGAAAAAGTCTTTTTAAATCATTTTTATAGCACCGTTAAAGTGTTTTTTTAAGGGGTTACCCCCACTTGCGATTTTGAAAAAATCGATTTTTTTTATTGCATTTTTTCAAAGTATAAGTATCTGAGAATATGTCCTGAAAAATTCAAGTCGATGCGAACAAAATTGACTGAGATATGAGCGTTGAAAGAGAAGAATCCGTTCTTCGTGTAAGCTGAAATTGAAACTTTAAACGCGTTTTTCTCAAAATGGCATTTCTGAAGTCGGTGACCAAGATTACTCGAACACTAATGAACCGATCTTCTTGAAATTTTGCAGGCTTATTTAATACATAAAAATGTAGTCTTTAATCGTTCGATTTTTTTTTTGAAAAAACATGGCCGTTTTATAGCCAAAAGACGGCCGTTTTTTTCCGTTAAAATCGAACCATTAACTTTGACTGTCCGCCATTTGGTGAAAAATGAATATTTTTTAAAATTCTTCGATTAAAGACTAGTTTATACTTATATTTGACTCAATCCATCCGCATTTTTTTTTTCAGATGATCCACTTCGCCGCAATGTTGGTCACCGCAAACCGTGTATATAAAAACATTATTTCATTGACGGCCATTTGCCACTAAACAATGTAATATTTTTCAATAAAAAAAATTACTGAAAGTTCTTCAAGATGTGTTCTTTAAGATGGTATATTGATCGATTAAAAAAGTTTTGTAGTTCTCTTTAAAAAAATTCATGAAAAAGGCCTTTTTTTGCGCTACAAGTGGGGGTAACGCCTTAATACAGTTTTTTTTCAAACCTGAGAAAAGTTATAATTTCATGATTTTTTTTAGCTTTTTCTTAATTTACCCAGAAGCAAAATATATGACAATTAAAATTTTTGTTGGTTCATTTGGTTCAGTCAAGAATTACCAGCTGCATCTTTCCCGCCGATGGGGGACTGCAGTGGCAAGACGCACATGGAATAGGCTAGTAAATCTGCAGTTTATTTGTTGTTCCATGTTGAATTTTTTAAAATACTTTTTAAATATACATAAAAAGATACCTCAATGTTTACTAGGCTCACCTGTTTTTTTTTCCTTCTAAAAAAATCCCGAAAAAACGCTTTCAAATCCTTCAAATCAAAATCCTTTTAAATTTTCGTATTTCCGAATTGGTCGAACAAAATCTTTTTTTTATTTTTTGCATCTTTGGGTCGAGTATCTTTGACAGCGAGGGTAAACATTTTTTTGGCACAAGAGGATGAAAAGCTGCCTCGAAAAAGTGCGCGAATTTTGATAATTTTGTGGATCTTGGAAGGATCGAGGAGAGCATAGATGCAGAGGATCGTTTGTGGGACTGCCGAGATGGTGGATAGAACAAGGATGCCTCGGGAACTCAAGGAAGTTCGAGAATCCACGCGCATCGCGTATACAGCATCAGCGTGTATGGCCCTTTCGCCAGGGTTAATGCCTTAAGGGTGCATCGGTTGTACAGTCGCTGTCAAAACTCGGGAAATCCCTCGAAATGGCTTGTGCAATTATTCTCAAGAGCAAAGCACGTTACATTCGGTTGAGGGATGAAAAAAATCTGCGATCTCCCAGAGCGAATATCGACCTGGTTCATTAATTTGATCTTATCGTGTTCCATTATATGCTTTCTATTGGGTGTACAAATTAAATCGGTATTTTTTTTTCTCTAAAGTTGATAATTTATTTTAAAAAAGAAAATAAAAGTAACGCATTAATTCACACGAGTAATACGTTTGGGTGCATTGGACTGTTCGAAATATTCCCTTTATTCATTTATAAAATGATTAAATAATTCCCACTAATCATAAAATTAATAGAAAATGCCCGTTAATTATAAAATTGATAAATCATGCCCGTTAATTATTAAATTAACGAATAATTCCCATTCATTGTCAAATTAACAAATAATCCCCATTAAAGGGCTATACCAGTGTGACGCTTTCAAAAAATCCATTTTTTTGCCTTTTTCGACTGTTAGTACTTTCACGAATATCCTGTAAAAATTTCAAGGCCGTATCTCTAATAATTTTATCTTGCAAAAATCGATAGTTAAATCGTTAAACGCGTTTTTCTCTAAATGAGATTTTTCAAATTTGCTGACATTGTAACTCACACAGCAATTATCCGATTGACTTGAAATTTGAACTGAGTACTCTTGAATATATTTACTCTACAATGACGTAGGATATTTTCGATTGGATGAAAAAAATTGACGATTTGGCATTTAAAAAAACGACCATTTTATAGGTAAGAAAACAGACTTTTTTTCTTAACTACGCTATTTTGTTAGATTTTGATATTTTTCGAAAATCCTACGTCACTGTACAGGAAATACCGTATACAGGAAATAAGTTTAACGAAATTTTTACCTTTTTCGGTTTCAGCTACTCAATCGGCCGGAATCATGTCAGCAGTGGAGGAACTTTTTTTTTGCCCCTCCGAAGGCAGCGCGTAAGTCGCTTGAATCTCAATATTTTTCTACGAAAAAATTATGTAATATAGGTCAAATATATTCAAATATATTCTTAATTTTCCGTAAAATTTAATTGAGTACTTTTCTTCCAAAAAATTCTCGAAAATCACCCAAATTTTCAGCCTTCACACTGGTATAGCCCGCTAATTCCAAAATGAATAAATAATCCATGTTAATTATAAAATGAATCAGTAATCCTCCATTGATTATAAAATTAACAAATAATCCCCAGTAAGTATAACACAAATTAATAATCCTCGTTAATTATAAAACTAATAAATTATCGCCATTAATTATGAAGTTAATATATGATGATTAATATTCGCATTAATAACAGATAATGCAACATACTCTTTTAGAGAGGCTTTCCAAATGGATGTCCAAATCGACGGCTTTTTGCACACGTCTGTACATTTCATACATCCTTAAAGGATGTTTCTCGGCCCCCCTGCCTCTCTGGCTCTTTTTCTCTCCGCGGTCGATTCTTGTTCTCCACCGCGGAAATTCGAAGCGCGAATTCCTGCGGATAAATCACGAGTGCTCGTGATAGAATGAGGGAGAATAAGAGAAAAGGAGTCAGAGAGAGAGAGAGAGAGAGAGAGAGAGAGAGTGCGAGGCTTTTGCACACTTTTATTCGACTACTCGCAAGGTGGTTTGAGAAAGGGCCCTTCGCGGGCGTTAATTAATAATTATACACCTATAACCGGCCGCGTCGACACTTTTGCCGGTCGAAATGGTTCGAAAAGGGCTTCGCCCTGAGCTTCATTAACCTTCCCGAGGTCTGTTGCCCTGTTCTCGCCTTTTCCCCTCTCTCCCGCTATTCGTATACGAACGTGTGTACTACGTATATATATATATATATATATATATATATATATATATATATATATATATATATATATATATATATATGAAATAATAATGAATAATATATATATATATGTATATATATATAATATATATGTATATATATATATATATATATGTATATATAAATAATATATATATATATGAAATAATAATGAAAAATAAGTGAAAAACGATATCTGAGAAAATGTGCTGTGTGCTCGTGGCTCGGCGTCTCTATGTCCCTCATACACGCGCAAGGGACGCTAATGAGAATTCGCATCGAGTTAGGCAAAAAATAAAAGCTGAAGAATAAAAGGACGATTCTTTCATCCGCGGTGAGAGAACGTATTAACGATCGATACGTCTACGTACGTACGAGCGTAAAGGAGCGACGATGATTTATGACAGGCTCTCGATCTCATCGCGAACCCTTTTTTTTCTCGTATCGGCTTTACGTCAATCGAATGTCAGCGAAGAGGGAGGTAGAGAGACAGAGAGAGAGAGAGAGAGAGAGAGAGAGAGAGAGAAAGTGGCAAAGTGAGACAAAGTAAGCGAAGAGACTTTTTTGTCTCCTTCGTCAATGGTAAATTGAACGAATTTATTGATAGAGTCCAATTCGAAGGAAAATTGTGTAGAATACCGTCGTATGTAGTGTCACCTGTCAGATGTTCACTCCCACTCCACTGTGCTGTTGAAACGTCTATATTCGCAAGGACGACAAATTACGCCCTCGCCCATGTCCCCAATTTTTTTGGCCTCGAGTGTGTAACCTCAACGTGTATCCATTTTTATCGAAATAGAGAGAGAGAGAGAGAGAGAGAGAGAGAGAGAGAGAGATGCGATGGAGAGCTTTGAAGATTTACCGAGTAGAATGTTAATAATTTAATAAATAATTTAATTTTAACGATAAGAAAGAACATCCCTTGGGTCAACAAAATTATGTATTCACGGGTGAGCAACGAAATCTTGAGATACGTAAAATACTAAGATATTTTATAGTTATATATATTATATTAATATTTTTTTATTAAATGTGTTATTTTATTAAGTAGATATTTTATTATTAAATATATTGATTCATCAAGGGGATGTATACACCTAGGGGCCGGAAAAAGGTCATTTATGTTAATTTTTTCAAGGAAAACTATTTGAAATTCCGGATTGGGGTTTTAATTATCTAAAAGTATATACATTCAAAAATATGTTCAATTTTCTTTATTTAAAAATATACAAAATTTAGAAGAATATTGTATGATCCTTGGAGCGTCGTAAAAAAATCTGCGTATACCCCATGTAGGGTGATCGGTAGTGGCCAATGATTGGCCGATGCTCGACGCCAAGCTTGCCAACATTGGCACTCGAGCTTGGCCCGATCAACGACCGAGCCTTGGATGATAAGAGAGGCCCGATATTCGCAATCAATATTAGCTAAACTATATCGACATAGCTGAGCGAGCCGTTTCTTTGATGAAAGATTGAATATCGGTTGCAAATTGTGAGCGAGCACAGAAAAACAAACTTTTTTGCAAGAAGGGATATTATTGTTCGCCTCGATCTTCGCAGTAATCACGTAAGTTTCTCAACAATCGCATATTGTGTTGCAGAATACATCTTTTTTTTAAACATCGTTTGGAATTATTATTTTTATCAAAACTAGTTGGAATGAAAACGACCCGTTTACGTTAACTTAGAAAATGCTACAGAGCATAACAAGTTTTCATAAAATTATATTATTATGATGTCTATTGGCGGGGAAAAAAATGACGAAAAATCGAAAGAAAAAAAAATTAAAAGTCGTTTGAGCACTACCTAAAAAAAAAGTTTAGACCTCTCAAATTTTGTATGAACTACTTTTTCATAACGTAGTAAGATTTTCCGTTGAGTACCGCGAAAAACAAATTAATTTTCTTTCGAACTACCCTAGTTTATATAAATGCCCCTCTCTCCTCGTCTGCATTAATTACTTTACATTGGTTTTCTTATATCTATCTTAAATAATTTGTCGGAGTCCCTCAATAACTGATTTAGTCAGAACTACTGCTTTTTGTTTATTGCATTTTTTTCACGATAGGAGAGTTTTTGATTTTGCGTTTTTCGAGCTGTTTGAGAATACGTGCGGTCCGACGCGACGAAATAACGATCGCTGTGCGTTAATTCGTCGTTGGGCGACAAGAGGACAGCGAGAAAATTGATATCTCGACGGTGAGTGATCCTTCACGAGTTATCTGTATATAATAGCAAGAAAAAATGTTTATGAATGAGACAGAGGGCGACAGGGAGAGAGGGGGAGAGAGAGAAAGAGAGAAAGAGAGAGAGAGAGAGAGAGAGAGAGAGAGAGAGAGAGAGAGAGAGAGAGAGAGAGAGAGAGAGAGAGAGAGAGAGAGAGAGAGAGAGAGAGAGAGAGAGAGAGAGAGAGAGAGAGAGCGAGAGAGAGAGAGAGAGAGCGAGAGCGAGAAAGAGAGAGAGAGCGAGAAAGAGAGAGAGAGAGAGAGAGAGAGAGAGAGAGAGAGCTGGCGGCTCTACACCAAGAGTTCCGCCAAAGATAAAGCGTATAAATATGCTAATGGCACTTCGCGCAGACCAGACTACATCACCACCACCAGCACCATCCTCGTCACCGCTTCTCCCCTTTGAGATGTGGATGTTTTTCTTCTCCTCCCTCATTTTAAAGCGCAAGCAAAACGAGAGCTTCGCCCCGAGCGGGCGGGTGCGACGTGTTGAGAAATAATTTAGCGAGCGCTCGCCGACTACGCCTTCCATACATTCGTTATTCGTCGGTCGCTTTTTTCGTACCCGCGTATAAGCGCGCTACGACGATTTTTCATTTATCTTTCGTTTCGAGTTGTGAGGTCTGCCTTGAAATGCCGAAAATACGATTTTTTATCGCACAGTTTGATAGCCTAGGCTGTTCACTCTAATTTGTAGCAAAGATTTTGTAAAAGTTGCACAAAATGACGATCTTTACGAACGGTCAGATCGATGAATTTTTCCTTTTGACAGACTATCGAAAAAGGAAAGAAAAAATGTTACGTAAAGAAAACCAACTCTTTTAAACGAGACACCTCCGTGACGGGCGAAAAATCTACGTTTTGTATTTTCTCAAAGTATAAATATTCAAGAATATGTGAGAATATGTTCAAGTTGAAATTTTGAAAATTGACCAAGTTACAGCCCATGTAGGTTTCGCGAATCGAACCGTAATGGCCAATACTTGGACCAACGTTGGCGGGACGATGATCGATTAACCAATTGTACGCCAATGCTCGGCTGAGTATTGACTAGCCAACATTGGTTTGAGGATACGAGGCCAATGTTCGGCCAAATATAGACTCGCTAATCATTGGCTTGTCGATACGAGGCCGATGTTCGGCGAAGTATAGACTCACCAATCATTGGTTTGCCGATACGAGGCCAATGTTCGGCCAAATATAGACTCGCTAATCATTGGCTTGTCGATACGAGGCCGATGTTTGGCGAAGTATAGACTGGCCAATCATTGGTTTGCCAATACGAGGCCAATGTTCGACCAAGTATAGACTTGTTCATTATTGGTTTATCGATATGAGGCCGATGTTTGGCGAAGTATAGACTCGCCAATCATTGGTTTGCCGATACGAGGACAATGTTCGGCCAAATATAAGCTCTCTAATCATTGGCTTATCGATACGAGGTCGATGTTTGGCGAAGTATAGACTCGCCAATCATGTTTTTGCCGATACGAGACCAATGTTCGGCCGAGTAACGGATGATCGAACCGCAATTCGTATATTGACGATTCATTGTTTCGCGTTGAAGTCATTGAGAGACGAGATAAATACTTTTTACGAGCCCATTGGACAGTATTCTTAACAAATATACTACTAAATCAATGCACTCATTGTTGGCCGATTCTCGAACGAGCTCATACGCGATATTCTGCCGATTTTTATGAACCATCCTACACTGACAGAAAAATTCTATTAATATTAACTAATCGCGTCTATTTATTTATTTTTTATTTGAATTAACTAGATTTTTTCGAGAAATCAAATTTTTCCTATTGCATTCCATTATTGGAATTATTCATTTTAAATATATTTATTTATTCAAATTAAACTTGAACTAATGAACTAATGGTCTGTC
Source organism: Ophion obscuratus (assembly GCA_964007375.1). Taxonomy (NCBI): domain Eukaryota; kingdom Metazoa; phylum Arthropoda; class Insecta; order Hymenoptera; family Ichneumonidae; genus Ophion; species Ophion obscuratus. Next base: position 3,812,014 of record OZ023313.1, read on the forward strand.
TTTATTGCAACACACATATTAACGGGTTGTGGGGGTAGAGAAGGTGGAGAGAGAGGAATTATATATATAGGTTAGGTTTGAAAATTATATAACATGTCATTCGATAACACTCTCTAATCATCACAACGATATTAACTAATTGATATAGTTTATGTGATACAAATAATGATGAGAATCCATTTGGTATCGTATGCCATATCTGCGATTCAAATGTTACAAGCACTCGGTAGCATAGGGGCAGCGTGTTTGGCTATGAGTGGGAAGTTCAAGGTTTGAGCCCCATATGGGTAAAATATTTTCTTCGAACTAATCATTTCGAAAGACCAGGTAATGGCGAATTACAATACAAAAATAATTAATTTTTTTTTTGCAGTGCAGGACCAATTTTGGTGATCTATATTGGGTCACAATTATCCGCCAAGACTCGGTCGATAATCGGGCCAAGCTCGAGTGCCAATGATGGCAATCTTGAGGGGGCTTATTGTTGGCCGATTCTCGAATGAACTCCTACGCGATGCTCGGCCGATTCTCATAAGCCATTCTAGGACCAATATTGATTGCGAATATCGGGCCGCTCTTATCGTCCAAGGCTCGGTCGATGATCGGGTCAAGCTCGAGTGCCAATTTTGGCAAGCTTGGCGTCGAGCATCGGCCAATCATTGGCCACTACCGATCACCCTATATGGGAGACCATTCAGTGAGGGCAGGTAGCGCAACGATTTACGTACACTGAAAATTTCAGGAATCATATTATTTATTGGTCATATTGGTTATTGCCGGAATCATAACTCTAGCTATAATTGTCCGATATTCAATTTAGGAAAACAAAATTTCCGTACTTGTAGTACTTACTGTTGTACTGAGCCGTTTTTTTTTCAATTTAGTACTTTTTACGCTCAGAATGTAAGTAAAAATTGGGCTAAAATTACACTTTTTTTCGAATACCTGACATTTTATGAAACTTTTTTTCTTTCAAAAAACGGCTACGTACAACGAGAACTACATTTATATAGATTACGAAACTTCTGTATTTTTATTTTCCAGATCAACCATTGCCAAGTTGTCGATCCGGGTGATATTGAATTTTGCACCGTTGGAACGCAACGAAATCTATTTTTTTTTAGACTGCCAAAGCATTTGTTTGCCGGAGTTGCGCTACAAAAATGACTCAAACATTTTTTGGGATCCTTATTAAGAAACTACAACATATAATGGTCAGAAAATATTTCCGACAGTAACAAAAATAAAAGAACAAGAATTTCTCTTGCATCCCAACGATGCAAAATTCAACACCGTTCGATCCGGCCGTTGGACCACATGTTTTATGCAGAGGCTCTCTTACACCTCGATAACGTTGTTAATTTGTAATTTTCTTTCAATAAAAATTTACACAAAATAATTTCCTTGTACCTTTTTCGAAATCCCGAATAAATAATTTGGTAAACAAAAACATCGGGAAAACCATCTTTTTCGACCCGTCTCAATGGTGTCCTCCCTCAATACTCGTATATATTTTGTATCCTTGCCGAGTCAAAACAAAAATTTATTCACAGCGATTTTTTATATGACGCTGAAGTTTGCATCCTTGGAATGGAACGTTTTTTTTTGTTCCCCAAATTTTCTTTCGCTGATATCATGTAAACCACGCGAAATTTCTTTCAAGCTCCTCATTTAGACAGCCACAATTTACATCTACAAAACGTGATTTAGGATTATGATACAAATAAAGAAAATGAAGAGAATTTTCGTTGCATTCCAACGATGCAAACTTCAACCCTATTTTTCCATTGCGCAGAAACCCCGAGGAGCACCCGACTCTGGTACCGGCCTTTTAATTTTATTGACGCAAATAAATTCATGAAAAAAAACATCATAAAATTCATTATATTGAATTGCATCTAAGAATAAATAATTCCTCAGTTCGTAATGACTCCAATGACGCATCCAATTCACGCAGAGCTATAATTCTATTGGCTACCATGAGGCCCTCAAATACCTTTAAATTCATTTTTAATTGTGTGTGTGTGTGTGTGTGTGTGTCTGTGCGTATTCGCACAGCTATAATCGATAGTGCTACAGTATCAACTATAGAATACACGCAGTCGTAAATTGGAGGGAACGCTCTCGTGAAGCCATCCCTCGTCACGACATCCGACTGTGTGATGTATGCTGTGACTGTGGAGGGAGCGAAGCCGAGAGTAAAGGACAGGAAGGGCAAGAGCGGGAGAGAGAGAGAGAGAGAGGTAATGGTCGACGTTACGTTACAAAGCAGGATGGAGCACCCGAGGGATGCGTTGTCGCCGCAGGGAAGGGTAATTAAATCGTGCTATTCGACACGCAACGAGAAAAGCCAGAGGTAGAAACATAGGGAAGGAGAAAGAGAGACAGAAAGAAAGAATTCGAGTATTCTGCTGCGCTCTCAAAGTCCCCAGGAATGAATTTCTCGCAATTTTTCCGGTACACAGAAAGGGGTGAGTGCAAACGATGGGAGTATCGCTCAAACGACCGTCATTGGGCAAATAGTACGTAAGTGCGAATACTATATATAGTATACTATATTCAGTACTATGTACTACCATGTACTATATGTATTACAAACACAATATCTATACATCTCATAATCCCATTTTCTAAGTATTCATTTCCTGAGTTCCAACGGGTTTGTTAGGGTTTCTATGTACAGTATACTATGTTTAGTGCTGTGTACTACTATGTACTATATGTACTATAAACGCACTATCTATGTATTCCATAATCCCATCTTCTAAGTATCAATTTCCTGAGTTTCAACGTATACCCTTGCGGGTTTTGACGTATTACCCTTCCTAATTGAACCCTGTCCTATCACCCGCTACTCACACTTCCCTAATCTAAGCTAACGCTCCATTGCGTGCACAGCCGTCTCAAGTAACACTATACCGCATTTGTCGAAGGTACGGAGAAATTGCGGAAAACCCGTACCAGAATAAATGGCCCTATATTCTTCTGATTGTCCGGTGCACAGGCGTTTTATTGAAGTATCTATACCCTGGGTCTCAGTATTGAGTACCAGACAGCAGAAGTATTGGCCTCCTGCTGACTGGTTGATGCGCCAGCCGGTGCACGGCTAAGTGGTCGCCGCTCCGAGTATTGGCCATGCACAGCACTCCTTAAGGGGTTAGGCCACTCTAGAGGCCGAAGAAGCATAGGCTTTTTGAGGATTTTTTCCGAAAAACTACAAAATATATCGAGATTACAAAAAAGGGTGTTTATCATACATATCAGTGACTGTATGCAATCATTTTTGTGAAGCAATTAATTTCAAAGTGGCGGCTGTGCAGCGTTTATCTTAAAATTGCATATTTTAAGTCGGCCGGAAACATAACTCAGACAATTTTCAACTGATGCACTTGAAATGTTGAAAATATCTTGAAAAATACATTATCTATGGAAGTACGTAGGATTTTTTTTTTACATTGCATAGTTCATTTGTTATTAACAATTAACTGACGATTTTTTAGGCAAATTTTTCACTTTCCAAAAATTCGTCCTAAAAGCCTATTTTATTCGGCCTCTAGAGTGGCCTAAGGCCTTAACTCGATGTACCAGCGGAGTCGAACCCCGACCACCAGAACAGAGTCGGTTTTCCAGCTTCTATTTAATAATTGAACAATGATAATTGGCAAGGAACATCACTTTGGCGTTCATCTCTGAAGGTTTTTTGAAACCCATGTATATGATAGAGCATTAAAAACTATTACGCATTCTTTTTATCGGCCGACAACATGTGAAGAATTTTGTGGTTTCAGCTGTGAGCAGTCCATCGATTCCAGTGCAACAGAAACGAAAATTCTTCTAATGCAATACGATCAGAAATCCACTATGGGTGGATTGAAGATAAAAAACGAATAAAAATTAAGGGATGAACCACTCATCTATTTTTATTCCTCTAACCCCACTCTTAAAAAGGCACATTTAATTGAATGAAACGGGTAAGCCGCTAAAGGGGGGATGACATTGAAGTTTACGTATGTCTTGCATTTTTTCCGGATAGCAAGCTTAAGGTGGTCAACAACATTTCGTAGATTTTCGACGGTTTTCAATGAAAATTGAGGGTTTTAGGGAGAATGAGTAGTGAATTCGTATTCAGGGGGTAAAAATACATCCGCATGGAATTATGAAAAAAAATCCCATCTCGGCCAATAATAAGTGGTTTTACGGAATCGTCGATCATTTATTTTCCTTTTCGATTTGTAACTCCGTTTCACGGGCATTCGCTTCTTAATCATTTTCACTTTGAAATACCGTTTGAATCATAAAGTTCCGATAATTTTTCGATTTTTGGCAGAATTTCAAAGACGAAGCATCGATTTTCACCAATTATGCCATACATACCTTCAACTTTGCCTCTTCTTCGGTCATTTTTCGAGTGCCTTTTCCGCGAAAAATATTCGAGATATCAAGATGAATCAAGCGACATTTTCTAAGTCTATCAAAATCCTTCTCTAAACTCCCTCAATAAGTTTACGTCACTCAAACAGAAACGATGCTACAGCTGTTTGAAATTTCGCGATTTTAGCGATTCCGGAAAAGTTGCCAAGGGTCGACATTTTTTCACCAGCTTTTCAAGCGTTTTAAGGATCCATCTAGCAGGAAAATATACAGCCGATTACGAATATCATGGAGTATTTGTCTAAAGCTCAAAATCATGCCAGCTAAACGGGAACAACGCGTTTCTACGCGCATTCGATGATTTCAGAGGAAACGAATGGTGAATCGTATTCAGGGGATAAAAATACATCGCTGGGGACTTATAAAAAAAAACCTATCGTCACCCTCTATGTATATAAAACACAGCATTCACAGTGTGGTTAAATAGTTCGGGGCTGGTCACAGGATCCAGCCTCCGGTAACAGAGCCCATACATATATATATATATATATATATATATATATATATATATATATATATATAATACGCATGAGTCCATATGTGTGTATGGACACAAACAAGGGCCACTGCGGATGACGTGGGGGCGCCCCTGCTGAGTCTTTCATGCCCGTGCTATTAACGATTAAACGAACGAAGGGTACAGAGACTGCTCCCGCTCTGGTGGGTAAAATGAGCTAAGCAAACTCCTGCAACAACAAGTGTAACGTGAGCCAATGGTATAGACGTTTTTCCTTCTCTCGTATTATATATATTTTTTCATTTCTATATGTAGCTATACATATATATCAGGGTTGGGCATATTCGATTTTTTTCAAATTCTAGAATAACAAAGAACCTTATTCAAAATTCGTTCCGAAAATGAATAATGAATCCTACTGGATTCAGTATTCATTTCAAAATTAATAATGAATTCAACTGAATTCAGTTTTTCTAGGTAAAAAATTGTGGGTGCTAAAAGTCACGCTGCGGAGCGCTTAAAAAAGATAACAAAGGAAAATATTAGTAGGCGGCCATTTTGTACATCGAAAAAAAAATCCAACAGCTTGATATTCATACTAAATAGATGTGTAATTAATTTTATGAGTAAGTCACTTTTTCATACGAGAAAAATTTGTTAAATTCGCACATGACTTTATACCCGTTACTGTCGCCTAACCTCTTAAGCTGTTGGTCCGGAAGGATAGTCTACTAGGTTGGTATCACATGACTCCAGACCTGGAGAAAACATTTGTTTGTTCAAATATTCAATGCAACTGTTTTTATTTTCAGGCCGGGAACTTATCTGTACACCTAATATACAGGGTGAGGCAAATAAAGTGTTACAGAGCAATAGCACTCAAACTATTGATCATATCCAAAAATGTTTCAGACAGAAGTTTCAGTGTTTGAGAAGGCCGTCATACTGAACCACCCTATTTGTTTTTATCAGTGGAGGCGCTGAAGCGGCGTCAAGGTCAACTCCACTTTTTTTTAATGGAACCATGTATTTTTTTTTCGATGACATTATTGCCGTTGTTAAGACGAATTCAGCGACCTACGACACAAGGTCATTCATGAAAATAGTCGAAAACATCGAAAACATCGGAGTAATCACTTTCAAAGGATCCGCTAACCTTGGTTTGGGTCTACCTACAGAAGATCCTCAGTGGGGAGCCATAACCTAAAACTGCCAACCGAAGAGTTTAAATAGGAATTTAGATTTAAGAGTTTAGATAGGAATTGGGGATTTAGGAGTTTAGATAGGAAATCAAAATAGAGAAATGAAAGAAAAAAGGATTTCCGTTGCATCCCATCGCTGCAAACTTCAACGGCATAACACACAGGCGTACCGGAGGCTCTCGAACAACCATTGTTGGAAGACTTTCACAGGTTAATTGAAACCGTGCGTGGCACATGGGATTTTTCCATATACACCCATGTATACATCAATGCACACGGCGCAATGTTGAACACTGTGCCAATCAACTCGCCCTCGACGGTAGCAGGAAAGTGATTGCAGTGAAATTTCGCCCGGTCATATGCGTCAACACGTCGGCTGGTATGATCGTGTGCATCCCTCCATCAATGCGCGTGTGCACGTTCGATGTAGAATGTGGGATAATGCCGAAGGAAGCTGGAGAGAGGGTCAACAAAGACCTGAACTGCATATGACGTTGTCGATTAAACGGAATCAATTTATCGCGGTTTATGATAGCAGCCAGAGATTTGGCCTCGATTCGGCCAATATAGATTGCAAAGAGGGATCCGTTGGATGACGACGATGATGATCATGATGATGTGCTCGTTGGGCAACTGTGGGAACGGCAATTCGCTCTATCTCGCTCTATGAAAACGATAGCGCCTGTTTTTCGCTGACTCTTTCGCCAATTGATCCAATTCCCAATGTACAAATGGCACAGACGTTGCTTTGATAGACGGAGCATCTCGTACAGGAGCGAGGAGTACAAACAACGACGACAAAATACATCCCAAGTTGGAGGATCCCAAGCTGAAGGATTCCAAGTTGAGACACACGGTGGTGTTCTCCCGCGTCCTTTGCTCACCTTCCGTACAGTGATCAATAATAAGAAGAAGAAGGGAGGAGAGCTCTACCCTTCGTACTCCTCTTAGCCACCTACACTCGAATCATCCACGAAACTATATATTTTCACACGTATATACATATAGACACACATATATATATATATATATATTAGGGTGGCCCTTGATATGGGTAAAAAAAAATTGATCGCGCCGCCCTCCAAAACAGTTCGAAATAATAAAAAAAAAATCTACGCGAAGCCCCAGTTACGTCCAATAAGGGGTTACCCCCACTTGCGATTTTGAAAAAATCGATTTTTTTTATTGCATTTTTTTGAAGTATAAGTATCTGAGAATATGTCCTGAAAATTTCAAGTCGATCTGAACAAAATTGACTGAGATATGAGCATTGAAAGAGAAGAATCCGTTGTGTAATCGACCGGCTAATTGAAACTTTAAACGCGTTTTTCTCAAAATGGCATTTCTGAAGTCGGTGACCAAGATTACTCGAACACTAATGAACCGATCTTCTTGAAATTTTGCAGGCTTATTTAATACATAAAAATGTAGTCTTTAATCGTTCGATTTTTTTTTCGAAAAAAAAAATGGCCGTTTTATAGCCGAAAAACAACCGTTTTTTTTTCATTAAAATCGAACCATTAACTTTGACTGTCCGCCATTTTGTGAAAAATGAATATTTTCCAAAATCCTTCGATTAAAGACTAGTTTATACTTATATTTGACTAAATCCATCCGCATTTTTTTTCTTCAGATGATCCACTTCGCCGCAATGTTGGTCATCGCAAACCGCGTATATAAAAACATTATTTCATTGACGGCCATTTGCCACTGAACAATGTAATATTTTTCGATAAAAAAATTACTGAAAGTTCTTCAAGATGTGTTCTTTAAGATGGTATATTGATCGATTAAAAAAGTTTTGTAGTTTTCTTTAAAAAAATTCATGAAAAAGGCCTTTTTTGCGCTACAAGTGGGGGTAAGGCCTTAATTTGCAACAGAGATTTCGTAATAATACCAAAAATTCGCCCAGTTATGGCGATCTTCGGGCAAGGTCTCCTCCCACAATCAAATCGACAGTCATACCTATATTATTATTATACAATTATAGTACATACACAAAATGAATGTTTATTATAAAATTATATAATTATAACACGTATACAACATTATTATTAATTATAAAATGTTTTAACTAAAATACGTGCATAAAAAGTCATCAAAAAAGGAAAGCTCCGAGATAATTCCATTCCGTATATTCCATTTCGACAAAAAAAAAAAGAAACACAAAAACGAAGAAACAAGCTTGTACCATGCGAAATGCAAGCGCTCACTCCGCAAAATTAATTGCCCTCGATGTGTTTCGCGCCACGTTTTTGCCCGCGCGAACGCACAAATGGAAGAAAGTGCAGCGCTATGTTGTTCAAGATGCATAGGAAAATTGTTCGGCGAGGACTCGCGGAACGCGAGGGTAATATCCTCCCGGGTGTGCGATATTTAACGTGGATGGAACTGCACCCCTGGTGCGCGCGAGATGCCCGCGAGACGACGGAGAAGCGTGTTTGCTCGAGGTGAGTAAACAGCGTTAAGGATACAGGTAAGACGAGAACCGTATAAATACGCGGAGTGCGCTCGGTCACTTCGGCGACCGTTTGCATCTGCCTGTGGCTACTGTGGTTCTCTCTCTCTCTCTCTCTCTCTCTCTCTCTCTCTCTCTCTCTCTCTCTCTCTCCATCTATCTATCTATCTACCTATGTATCTATCTCTCACTTGCTCTTTCTCTATTGCACGCTCGCCAATGTTCTGTACCATAACATGCCGGATACACATACATTATTTCATTGCGAAGCTATTCCTATACGTAAGTCGAGTATGCTGTGGTCATGAAGAAAAGGTCATGAATTCCATCGCATTGCGTTTTGGACCGTGTGATTTTGGCCCTTTTGTTTGGGTTATATATATATATATATACACACACACACACACACACACACATACATACACACACATAGATATATACAGGGTGTCCCAGAACTGAATGCGTTCCCTGAAATGGGGGGTTGGGGGTGAAATTCCCAGTCGATTGATATAAGCATGTGTGGGTCTCGGATCAACCCCTGAATTATTATTAATTTTTAAAGGCGGGCCAATCAGGTGCGCGCGCCTTTAAAAATGAATAATAATTCAGGTGTTGATCTGCGACCCACACATCCTTATATCAATCGACTCAGAATTTGACCTCCAACCCCCCATTTCAGAGAACGCATTCAGTTCTGGCACACCCTGTACATATTTTTTTATCGTGTTTCTCTCTTGTCTATGTACTTTCCTCTTGGATGTTTTTTTAAGCAATTGGGGGTCATTTAGACTAGGATAAGTATTTTTCTTTGTCATATGAACTTTAGTGACTGAGCTTCTCAGTACTATTTCGTCCAACTTATCATGAAAATCTAAGGCATCAAGCCGTGTAGAAATTATCGTCGGGATCCAATTGCATTGCCAGACTTGTCCCCAACTGGTGATAGGGATCCAATGACTCGTCCCATTGGATCCCTATACTAAAACGTCAAGCTTGCACGTTGGATTCTAATCGGGATTCCCCATTGAAATCCAATATACGAATCCACTTTGAATCCTAAAGGATTGTCCGCAATATCGAACCGAATCTGATACGATTCTCGATGGATCCCATAGCATTCTGTACATTGAATTTTCCAAACGAAATATATAGATGTACAAAATGAGAGGATCTGCACAAAGTATAAATCTTATCTTAACAAAGTATAAATCGCTTAAAAGTGTGTATCTTAAATGTTGATTTGAATCCCATCACCGGAGATCCTCTGTAATTATAGTTCGTTATTCATTTTACTGCATTTTGACATCACACATGCACACCTTACGAAGCTTGCAATTTATTTTTCAACACGCACTGAACAGTGCACTTCACAACGATAAGACGAGTACACAAAAATCGTGAGAAAAGTACATACAGGAACGAGAAAAACTTAAAAAAAAAAAACGTTTTTTTCTCGAAAAGTAAAAAAATATCGTAGAACATGCACAGGGGTATAACTCGGATAGGTAATGATTCGAATAGTGTCGAAGTTTGCATCGTCGGAATGCAACGAAAGTTTTATTCCATATTTTTATTATTATCCAAAATCGTTGCCTGCAGATTTATATTGCAAACCTCGGAATAAGTATCTGAAAAAAATGGTTAAGGGGTTTTTGTATGAAAATTCTGCCAATAGATGTGAAAGCAATTTGGAAATATTCATTTCCACTGGATTCCAACGGTGCAAACTTCAATCACATTGATACGAGGCATCTAGATTTTCCTTTTGGACGTCGCTTTTTGGCCCACCCTGTATATATATATATATATATATATATATATATATATATATATATATATATATATATATATATTAGAACTCGTGCGAGATGCTGTATCTCTCTTTTATACTTCACGTTGGTTAGACCCAGCAGGACTCGAAGAGTGTGCTGTTGGGAGCAAGTTCCAGCCGAAGAGATCGTGGGTGCTGCAGAGTCGTTGCGGTAGGACGGGTAAGAAGAAAGAGAAGACGATAAAAGAAAGGGAAACTCGCAAGGGAGAGGAAGGATCTCTGACCGAGTCGTGAAGAATATATAAAAGAATATTTCGACTTACGAAGAAGTGAAACGAAAGAAAAATAAAATAACGTCACTGAGGACACACATGTCTACAGGTGAATGCAATATGCATGGGATCGATACACGGTAGCACCCGTATGCATCTATTGTGTGTGCCATTATTGACGTACCTTTCCATCTACATACGAGGAAGCCACAAAAGAACCTACTTGCTTGGGACGGATATCATACAAAGACAAACACGTTTACTTATCGAACAAATATTTATCAAGTCTGTACGTATGTGAAACTTAAACTGAACGTAAATATATATGAATAACTAAAAACATTTTTCTTGAAAATAAAGTGTGAAAATATTAAAATTGAAATAAAGTGTGAAAATATTGAAATTGAAATAAAGTTTGTTATTGAGTTTTACTCAAAATTTCGCAAAAGTCGTCAGGTGGCCATATGTTTTTCAAGAGCCTGGCACAGAGATTTTGCGACCGAGAAAAATATGATATTCAAAGGATTTTTAGGTTCCTTTCGAAAAAAAATATAGCGTACTTTTGTTATGAGTAGTATTTTCCAAAAAAAATGACGCATACGCAAAAAAAATCAAGATTCTATTTTGACTTTAAGGGAGAATTTGACCTTGAAATTTAAAAAAAATTCAAGTGGCTCAACATGAGCAGCTAGAAGAAGAGGACGGAGCCTCTATGGACCCGGCATTGCCGACTAGCGGTAATTATAAACACATTTGTGTAAACACATTACAAAACTTCAAACGCGTTTTTCTCGAAAACACGTTTTTAAAAATGGCTGACATTCTCCTGACCGCTGTAATTAACATATCGACCTGAAATTTGGAGAGCATACTCAGAAAATATGTCTTCACGGAATGACGGATCGTTTTTCCGATAGATACATTTTTGCATTTATTATTTATCTTTTTATGCGAAAAAAACGCGAAAATTCGATTTTTTTTAAATTGCCACCATTTTCCGAAATTTGTACTAAACGAAAAACCCATCCGTCATTCCATGACCAAAGGGTCACAGATTGATAATATGCTTTGAATTTGTGTTTCAGATCAACAAAGAGGGGGCAGTGATGTCAGCCGTTTACCTCCCGCGATTTGAGAACCTGTTTTCGCGGAGCTGCAACGGCGGCCATTTTGGTTTTTTAAAAAAAAAAATTTTTTTAACATTCTGTATATCATGAATAAAAGCAAGAAAAAACCGCACTCAAAAAGCTTTACTCGTTTCCTTTAAAAAAAAATAACATGTAAACACCCGAAATATGGCACTCCAAGGACAAAGTCTCCCTTAACGGAATGAAGATACTTAAATTCCGAATATGGAAAAATTGCTATACTTAAATCCCTAGAGGAAAAAATGTTCCTCATTGGAACTAAATTCCGTTTATCTACTTGAAAAATAGTATTGACGCTTGCATCGTTGGGATGCAACGGAATAATTTTTTTTGTAGTAAGTAATTTTTTAGCTTTTTCAGACTAGAATATTCACTAGAACATTTTTGAAGATTCTTATTAGGGTTTTATTACCTAAACTTGGAAAATAAAGGATGTAGATAGTAATAAAAATGAAGATATGACAAAATAAAGCGGAATTTCCGTTGCATTCCAACGACGCAATCTTCAAACACCATTTTTGAGATGCATCTCTCATGATTTCTTTTCTCGACGACGGGATACGCTGTTAAAGTTTCTCAGGAGTGTCTCGTACTCAAAATGTAATTACCTTTGTTCTGTTGTGCTCAAAATGGTATTTTGATTAATTTTTTCCAGATCGCTCCATTTTTTCCAGCGTCTATTATTCATCAGAAAAAAGCTTATTTCTTCGTTCCAAAATCTTTGAAAATCATATTTTTCTCGATTGAAAAATCTCCGCGCAAGACCCTTAACCTTCCGTTGACACATTTATCTCTAGCCAGGATTTTGACACATTCATCTCTAGCCGAGATTTTGACACACTGTGCCAATACTTGATCCGAATGACACTTTGTCCACCTGCCATTAATGACCTTTCGGCCGATTTTTATGTTTAAAAAAATCAGGATTACACTTTCAACACTGGTCAACATGTCTGCATAATTGAAATTCGGAAGACATGAAATGAAACTGTTGTAAAAAAAATATTGAAAATTCGCCATTTTGGAAAATTGAGCCAGTGTGTCAACGGAAAGTTGAAGAAAACAAGGCCATTTTGCAATTGCCACCCTGTATGTATATCGCTGAATTCTCGTCGTCACGAATTCAAAGCACTATTCGTATCACAGCAGAAATTGCATATCTGTATGTAGTCCACAAAGAATGAGACGCCACAGCCTCTCAGTTATTAAAGAGGGCGCGGCACTTTCTCCATTGCTGATATTTCGTAAATGACACATACACATAGGTATGTAATGGCGAATGCCGTGCGAAACCGTTTAATCCCTTGAACGTGCGCCATGCATATGCATACACAAAATTGCATGGCTCAAATCGAGAGCAGGAATGCACTGCAGTCATGGTATTGAAGTTTGCATCGTTGGAATGCGAGGAGTTAGGCTACTGTTAAAATGAAGACAAAAGAATAGTAGTTTAGTCTTGACCGACGTTTTTCTTTTTAATATTTTTTTTTCACCAGTTATTAACAATAATGATGGCATTTTTCCTAAAAAAAAATCGAGAAAAACTCCAAACCTTTTTTTTTATATTTGAAACATGATAACAAAAAAAGCTCAGTCAAGTCTCAGCCAATATTATATATTTCAAGGAAAAAAACTCGTTTTTTTTTGTTTCCGATAAACCGGGTGGCCAAAATCAAGTACACCGTTAAGCCCCTCACGTTCAAAGGTCCTTCACGAGACTGTTTATAAGTTCTTCAATTATTAATAATTTAAGGGGTTACCCCCACTTGCGATTTTGAAAAAATCGATTTTTTTATTGCATTTTTTTGAAGTGTAAGTATCTGAGAATATGTCCTGAAAATTTCAAGTTGATCCGAACAAAATTGACTGAGATATGAGCGTTGAAAGAGAAGAATCCGTTGTGTAAACGACCGGGAATTGAAACTTTAAACGCGTTTTTCTCAAAATGGCATTTCTGAAGTCGGTGACCAAGATTACTCGAACACTAATGAACCGATCTTCTTGAAATTTTGCAGGCTTATTTAATACATAAAAATGTAGTCTTTAATCGTTCGATTTTTTTTTTTCGAAAAAAATGGCGGTTTTATAGCCAAAAACGGCCGTTTTTTTTTCGTTAAAATCGAACCATTAACTTTGACCGTCCGTCATTTTGTGAAAAATGAATATTTTTTAAAATCCTTCGATTAAAGACTAGCTTATACTTATATTTGACTAAATCCATCCGCATTTTTTTTCTTCAGATGATCCACTTCGCCGCAATGTTGATCACCGCAAACCCTGTATATAAAAACATTATTTCATTGACGGCCATTTGCCACTAAACAATGTAATATTTTTCAATAAAAAAATTACTGAAAGTTCTTCAAGATGTGTTCCTTAAGATGGTATATTGATCGATTAAAAAAGTTTTATAGTTTTCTTTAAAAAAATTCATCTAAAAGGCCTTTTTTGCGCTACAAGTGGGGGTAACGCCTTAATAATCATCTTGATTATTCCTTTTTTTTCAATAACCCTGATTTCAGTTCCCTCACAGTAGCCTAACCCTTTGATTTTTTTGTTGACACATTTGGGCTACAAATATCACTAAAATATTTTCGACGATCCTCATTAGGGGTCCGTGACCTAAAACTGCGAAAGAAGAGTTTAGATAGTAATGAAAATAAAGAAGGATTTTCGTTGCATTCCAACAACGCAAACTTCAACACCATGTACGGTCGCGCTGTACATATTGCACACCAGTCCCTGAAATTACTCTTCCATAGACGCGCTCAAATTTTTTGACAACGGTGACTTTGAAGACGTTTGGTTTTGTAGGATATTGAGTATGGAAAGAGGGCACAAGTATGATCGATCAAAAATAGACAGCGATGAAGATGGGGACGATATCGCAATGTGAGCAACTCATACGTGATAATAAAAAAAAATTTAATGCTAATTCGATGGCAAGCTCAGTCTCGTGGCCCATTCTTTATCACGATAAAATATCCTGTGAGAGATAGTCCTGCCGCGGCCTTAAGTCGATGAAATATTTCCGCAATAACACAACATAGTGTGTAATAAATGTGCTGGATTAAAGGTTGCAATTCGCGTTTGTATATACCGGTCGTTTTGTGTCTATGCGTGTGTATGCTGCGAGTATACAAGCGCCCTTTGAGTGCGATCTTCCCACGCCTCCGGGGTAGTTTGTCCTAAGGGGACTGCGTAAGTTTAAAATTTCGAAAATACCCCTTTTTATTGCATATTTGATGCGAATTATGCAATTTATACGTTTATACATAGTTTATTACGAAACTATTCAATTTTATGCAAATTATGAAATTATGCAATTTATGAAACTATGCAATTTGTGAAACTATACAATTTATGACCTATGCAATTTATGAAACTGCGCAATTTATAAAACTATGCAATTTATGAAACTATGCAATTTATAAAACTATGCAATTTATGAAGCTATGCAATTTATGAAACTGTGCAATTTATGAAACTATGCAATTTATGAAACTATGCAATTTATGAAACTATACAATTTATGAAACTATGCAATTTATGCAACTATGCCATTTATGAAAGTATGTCATTTATGAAACTATGCAATTTATGACCTATGCAATTTATGA
Organism: Ophion obscuratus; assembly: GCA_964007375.1. Lineage (NCBI taxonomy): Eukaryota > Metazoa > Arthropoda > Insecta > Hymenoptera > Ichneumonidae > Ophion > Ophion obscuratus. Next base: position 3,827,373 of record OZ023313.1, read on the forward strand.
AACTACGCAATTTATAAAACTATGCAATTTATGAAACTATGCAATTTATAAAATTATGCAATTTATGAAACTATGCAATTTATGAAACTTTGTAATTTATAAAGCTATGCAATAAAAGACGCATTTCCGAAATTGCAAGCGAACGCAGGCCCTTTAAAGCAAGGGGCCTTAATACCCTGAGACTTTGATCGGAATTTGCAACGAGGATTTCGTTAACGTTTAAAAATGTCACCCTGTTACGACGATTTTTCATTCTCATTTAAATGAACTCTTCCCTCGGTGTATATAATTCAATCTCAAACATTTTTCATCTCCTCGCAAGATATAGTAGTTATTTACATCGGGAGAAAGACAGTGGGCTACGGGATGATCCATCGCGGGGCTTTTTGTCGACGATGACTTTTTAAGCAACGAAGTTTCGCGCGCCTTTTTTCAGCCGTATAATTCCTTTCGTCCGTGTATCTCAGCTCGGCGATGCTCCTCGTTCATCATCGTTGGCAAAAAAAGAAAAATGAAACAAAAATCCTCCGGATTTGCGCCGTTGGAGATACGGGGAGAGCGCGAAAAAAAAGAAGGAAAACGTTAAATCCCCCCAGTGCAAATATGCTCGTGATATCGCGGTGGCTCTGTCTGCAACGGGACGCGTTGATTCAACAAAGGAAGACGAAGGACCCCGAACATTCAGACAAACGAGTGCTGTACGCATCAAAAGAGGCAAAGAGGGGAAAAAACACTTTTCTACCTGCCAACGACGAATTGAATCCTCTACATTTGACTTTTTTATAAATATAAAAATGGAATAATAATATAATAAAGATAAAGATAATATAAATAATATAATGAATAAAAGAAAAAATTCAATAAAAAAATAGAAAAATAAAATGATGATAAATAGAAGGTTGATTCGACTATGCGGTTCTTATGGACGTATGACGATTCCCAATGAAATCACAAGGAGGGCAAACCACATTATTGTGAAAAAATTCTATAAAAAAATGGACCGAAAAATTCGGCTCTGTAATTTTTGTAAAGAAATATCTATAAAAAATAATACAATAAAAACCAGAAAAATAAAGTAATAATAAATTAAAGTTTATTTCGACCATGCGGTTTTTATGCACGATAGTCGATAAAATCGAGGAAGGGATAAGCATATTCTTTTTAAAATTTTCTGTAAAAAATATTTCCCGAAAAATTCGACTGGAATTTTTGTACATATAATAATAATCGAGTTTTATTTGCACAACTTGCTTTACAAGTTTTTGACAAAAATCAATTTTTGTACAATAAAATTCCATTTAAAAAAATCGATTTCAATAAATAAAAAAACGCTTTATGTAAAAAAAAATTCCGTGAGAAGAAAATTCCCAGAAAAATTCGATTCTACGTAAAAATGGGCCCGGATTGGGACGATTTCGAACATTAACCAAATGCTCCATGTATAAATAAATTTCCAATTAAAGCCGTCCAAGACATTTGATAAAAAATCTTGAAAAATAGAAAAAAATTTTTAAAAACGCAATATGAATCCTAGAAATCGCGTTCCACCAAACACAGTACGTGCATAATTGGCATTCTTCTCCTCGTTCTTCCGTTCTCTCTGACTTTCCGTTTCGTTTTATCGCGAAACTTTTTGCACGGCAATGACCATTTCCCTCCGGGGCTTCCTCGTTCTCGAGGGGCGCTTCGACGCAAGCAGGAAGAGAGCAGTCTACCATGAGATATACCTGTGCAGCAGCAATGCCTCCGCGATGCAAATATTGCCCGCGAAAACGGAGAGAAAGAGATCGGGTGCGAGGGAAAACGATGAGGGAAGGAAGCCGCGGCACAGGCTATGCGCCTTGAGCCGCGAGTTGGGCCCTTCTGTTTTTCGTCGTGCGGCACGATGTGTAGCGAGACAAGGATCGGCAACAAGCCACATGGAAACTATGGGAGAAAAGGAACGGAGCACGAAGTAGCGCCGCAAGAGAACGGGCAAGGAGAACCAAGTTGGAGATTCGAGATCGTTGAAGAGTGAGGAAAAATAAATAAATTGTACCGGAGTTAAATCGAGAAAAAAAAAGTCTTCGGTTCATTCTATCTTTCTGTCTGTCTGCCCCCCCCCCTCTCGCTCCGCGCGTTCTCTCGTGTTGGTTGAGAGCGAGGATGATGCGGCCGAGATATCACGACCAGGATTCGCTTTCAGAGGGAGAAATCCCTTCTCTCTCTCTCTCTCTCTCTCTCTCTCTCTCTCTCTCTCTCTCTCTCTCTGTCCGGGAAGCGGTGTTTTCGCTCGCGGGGATCTCCCTCCACGAGGGGATCGAGGATCTCGAGCACGAGATGAAGGGGGATTTTCTGAGGTGAAACAAAAGTGATAATGCGCTCTGTTTCCAAGCTATATGGCGATCTGTCAAAAGTCTTTTCCAATGCCAAGGCTCCGCCACCGATAATGTGTACGTTTCAAGCACTGTGGTATAGGGCTCCTTTGACGCGTACGAAAGGTGAGAAATTTCCGCGATCCATTTGCGTGTCTCGCTCGCTTGTGGACGAAAACATAAAATAAGCCAATCGTTCGCAAGTAAAACAATGATCGAGTTTATCCCGAACGACAATGTACAACGAAACTCATTTTTTCCTCGAATTTCCCAAATTTTATTGAGCAGATTTGAGCTACGATATCGAGCAAACATTCTTAAGGATTATGATTTAGCGATGTAGAAGCTGAATCTGCGAAATATGATCCAGAAAAATCTTTCCGCTGGCAACAAAAATGAAGAAGGAAAAAAAAAGAATTTTCGTTGCGCTCCATTGAACCAAAATTCGAGACTATTAAAAATGGGACTGTACCAGAGTCAGCTTCGAGGCATACGAATGTATCGTTCGGACTTGGCAAATGAATGAATGAGTAACGTTTTTTTGGACACTGACGTGTCACATGTCCATCATCGTTCTTCAGGATCGAATTCATTCTTTTTGTGGCCGCCTGGACCTCTCACTCTTTCTCTCTCCCTCCCTCTCTTTCTGCGAATCCAAGATAAAATATAGGTGACTCAGCCTCGTACGTTCGGATGACGGTGTGAACAATGCCGGACGGCTATTAGTGATCCGGCGTGTCTACGATCTCTATAGATGGAGATCGTGTAAAAAGGCCCGTAACGAAAGTAAAAGTGTACACGACAGACTCAACGTACACGGACGCAAATATCTTTCACTCTCTCGCTCTCCCTCTCTCTCTCTCTCTCTCGATAAGTACACGTTGTAACGTTACACCGTGCATATATTCCCTCGCGAGGTTGCTCGTCGTTGAGCCCGCACGCCCGGGAGATATGTGCGACCAGCAAAAATGTGTCTCGCAGAGGGGTTCTTCCCCTCTGAGAGGGGGGAGGGAGGGAGAGAGAGAGAGAGAGGGAGAGAGAGAGAGAGGGAGAGAGAACCCTATGGAGGTACGATGAACGCCGACGACAACGTGCTACAACCGAGCTCACCAACGTCCCTAGCAGGTGTGTGTGAGTGGGTGTGGGTGTACGACGGGCACGTATGCGACATTCGTGTTACGGGGCAGAACGGCTTCACTGCGTCAACACCCTGGACGCTTAATTGTACGCAATAGGTCTTTCTGTCTGCCAAAACTAGCAGACACACACACACACACACACCCGCATACTCGTCTCATTTTCTTTCGCCTCTTCCGAGTTCCAAAGTGCGAGCACGAAAGTGAAAGGCTTGCGGGAGGTTGAAGGGACGAGAAAGAGAGAAGGAGAGAAAGAAACAGGGGATTTATTAGCAAGACTACGGAGAATTTATGCGAGGATTCTCGCAGGTGGCAGCAACGCGAGAGGAGAGAAACGTTTAAAAAAGAGACGAAAGAAAAACAATGACAACAAAACGACGGGGCGAGGGTTGCAAAAAAGAAGGAGAGAAAAATGCACGACGAATCCGAAGAAAAAATGCTGAGCAGGAGTGGAAAGGCGGGGGACCGAGGATAAAACAGCCAAAATCCAGCGGGGATTTTTCTCATATCATAAACATATATGAACACAGGTGGGTCCAGTGCAGAAATTTGCTCGGGAGTTCCCAGATTCTACCACATCCCTATAGGGGTTGACGTAGGACGTTCATATTGGGAGTGGACTGGTGCTTGTTTTCGGTTGACGTTTTTTGAGAATTTTTTGTGTGATTTTTTCAATCGGAATATGTTGGATCTCCCATAAAAAAATATAGTTTCGCGATGCCGTGCAAGAGTTTGTTGGAGAGTGTCAAGATGCCATCTGTTGGAATTTGTTAGGGAGACGGCATATGGGGAGGCTTCATTGGGATCCAACTGGATTTTGCACTGTTCCGCAATGAACGCCTTTTCAGCATTCTGACCGCGTACGAATCGAAAATACACAAAAAGTCACGAGAAAAAAAAAACTCGACGTGTTGAAACACAACCTGCACGCTCGGTGACCGTGTATCGTGAAATTATGTCAAAGTGCAGCGGAATAAATGACCAACGATAATCACAGTGAATTCTCGGTGATGTGAATCGAATCGATTTTCGAGGTGTACTTTTTGAAGGGATTTATAATTTTTGAAGCTAAGATTTATACTTTTTGAATATAAGATTTATAATTTTCGAAGATAAGATTTATCATTTTTGAAGATAAGATTTATACTTTTTGAAGATCCACTCATTTTGTGTATCTACATATTTTGTTTGGGTTCCGGGTTTGGGGTTCGATAACGTGGCAATTCTGTAGGATTCAAATTTGATTCGTACATTGGATTCCAATGGGGAATCGCGATTAGAATCCAATATATACGCGTGACGTTTTGGCATGGGGATCCAATGCGATGACCCATTGGATCCCTATCAGGAAGTTGGGACAAGAATGATAACATTGAAGTTTGCATCGTTGGAATGCAATGGAGATTTCTTCTTATATTTCTTTCGTCAGATTTACGCTACAAAAATCACTAAAATACTTTTGAGGATTTTCATTTGTAAATACAATCTAAATCTGCTGAAAAACAATTTCGTATAATAATAAAAATGGGGAAATGCCATTTTAAAAAAATCGTTGCATTCCTACTATGCAAACTTCAACACCATCAAATATGGTCATCCAATTGGACCCCTACAACAATACGAGTCCCGTTAATATGAGATCGAATTTTTCGTGGTTGGTGTGCAACGAAATTCTTTTTTATATTTTTATTCGCTCTTTTTTTAATTATTGTACAAAATCTTTAGTTGCAGATTTTAATTCTAAATCTTTGAGTGAGCGGCTTAAATAATGATTGTCGATTTTTTCGTAATGAAGATTTGCCAAAAGAAATTCGAGCAATTAAAAAATAATAAATTTCCGTTGCATTGCAACGATGAGAACTACAATCTCACATTAACGCGAGCTACACAGAGCTTTCTCTCCTCACTCTCATCGCGACTCTGTGGACGCACACTTTGACCATATATTAATATTAATCGCCGCGTAATTAACGAGAAATTATCTGCGGAGTCTCAGGGGGGGGGGGGGGGGCAAGCCACACGCGGTAGCCGGTATCCATCCGCGCTGCGAACGTAAGACCAATAACGACCATAGCGTGCGTCCCAGGATAGCGTATAGAGAAGACCGTTTCACCGGCCACGCCGCGCTCGCCGTCGGATCGATTATTCGCCTCGCGATTTATCGCGATCGTCGGATCTTGGCGAATTTATCGCCGTACGTGCACGGGGATACGTATGCATGTAGACACACATGCGCGTGCGGTTTGTGCAGAGGCCTAGAGAGATCCGAGCCGACTCAATCACCAAATATGCGATTTTTTCAAACGTCAAGATTTTTTGTAAATTTACTACGGTATTCGATTAATTTGTGTACTATTTTGCGCACGAAGAAAGACTGTAAGTTTTGGTATAATTTATTAATTAAGGCGGAATAAAAATCGACTTTTTGGTGCTTTTTATTAAAGTATACATATTCGAGAATATGTGAAAAATCGTAAACGTTGAAATACTAAAAAATTGACCAAATCACAGACGATTCAGTGAGACCAGGAAGCGCAACGATTTTCGTAAATTAAAACTTTCAATCGCGTTTCTCTATGATACTAAAGTGTGCATCGTTGGAACGCAACGGAAGTTTAGTAGCCAACATTTTTGTTGGTAAATTTGGACTACGAACAACCGAAACGGTTTTTTTTTTTTTAGAATTCTTATCCGAAATCCGCTGCTCACATTTGTAGGATAAGATTCTTGATGATGGCAAAAGTGAAGAAAAATGAATGAAAAAGAATTTTCGTTGCTTTCCAACGATGCAAACTGCAACGTCCCCTTTCTCCCGACCTGCCCGGAATCATAACTCTTGCTGTAATTATCCGATTTTCAATTTTGATAAACCAAAATTTCCGAAATCACAATAACTGTCATTGTACGCCTTTTTTTTAAATTTACTATTTCCATCTCAACGATGCAAACTTCAACGTCGTGCTAAAAATCGATATTTCATAAAAATGAGAGAAGAAACGAGAATTGCGGGTCGGTTTATCGTGTACCCAAATGTGTCTCTGCAGAAATATGAATAATTCAGATTCTCCCACGTATATCTACGAGTCGTAGGATATATCCGGGATTATAACATTATAATTCACAGCACCCATGTTTTTGCGGCATTTACACGCATGTATGCACCTTTGGAAACAAAGCACCCACAGCTAGGTCGAGGAAGACTTGTCGGAGGGGCAAGGAGGGAAATGGGAGAGCGAGAGAGAGAGAGAGAGAGGGAGAGAGAGAGAGAGAGAGACAGAGAGAGAGAGAGAGAGAGAGAGAAAGAGAGAGAGAGAGAGGATTCTCCTCGGATTATGGCAATTAAATAAATTAGTACAAACTGTCCCGAGGAGCAGGATCGTTACGGTTATTTAGTATCGGGTTCTTGCGCCATACGTTTTCTCTCTTGCCAAGCCAAACCCCTGTCGCCTCACTCCTCTCACGTGTAATATCGGCCGAAGATCTTTGTAAATTTCCTCGTTGTTCTCTTTTCTGTGGGAATACACGTGCATCGGCATTGCCATATATATTTTCCGCCATATAGAGAAGGGGGCGGTATAAAAATGTCTCGGGGATTACCCGGTGGCGGATGGTACGCCGCGCCCGCGTATACTCGCGTGGTATTTGCACGCGCGCACAACTAGCGACCGGCGGGAAAATAAAAAGGGCCACACCGACGTTGCTCCCGGCGTGAAAAACCACCAATTACGCCTTTTCGTCCGTCACACCAATCGATATACGTAAATGTACGTACGTGTCTCCCCTCCCTCTCTCTCTCTCTCTCTCTCCCTCTCTCTCTCTCTCTCTCTCTCTCTCTCTCTCTCTCTCGCTCGATCTCTCTCTTTTATACTTCGGTATTCCGTTTTCAAGGCCGGTACAAGCATTTCGATCGGTTGTAGGCGAGATTCTTGTTGCTGATTTTCAGAAACAGAGGGCAAGAGGGAGGCAGACGGACGAAGGGAGAGGAGAGGGATGCGGAGAGGTGAACGTATAGAGTCAATTTATGCAAATAGGTGCTTTCGATTGTGTTGATGTTTGCATCGTTGGAATGCAACGAAAATCCTTCTTTATTTTATTATTTCCTCATTTTTTAATTTCTTTGTTTGGTCATTTTTTAATTTCTCGATTTTTGAAAAAATTTCAGTTCTTCATTTTTATGACGTTGAACTTGGAATTTTGGAATCCGACGATTTTTGTTTGTTCATTTTCTAGTTCTTTATTTGTATAACTACCGACAGACTTTTTTTTGCAAATTGACGTCCTGAATGTCAATATGCATACGTACAGGCACTTCGGCTATTTTACAGCCTAAAACGGCGAAAGAAGATTCGATAACTAAAAATAATTAATTTTCGTGGTATTCAAATGACGCAAAGTTCAACGTCATTTGTTTTTCATTTCTTTATTTTAATTACCGCCTCAACTTTTCTTTTGCAGCTTTAGGTTACGGACCCGCACGGAATGTGGCAAAATAAAAATTGGGCAATACGAAAGAAAAGAAAGTCGTTGCTCTCCAAGGATGCAAACGTCGATGCTATCTTTCGAGGAGATTCATGGAACGTCCTTATGTAGCCGACTGTCCCGATAATAAATATCACATAAACTCCAATGTCTTCGAAGTCGAAGTTTAATCGATTGAAGCATATTTATATAAAGGTCATTTCGAGAACTAGTTTGGCCGCAAAATCAAAGATTCGAGTAGAAACAATAATTTAAAATAACTGATTCGAATTACTCGGAGAGACCCACCGGAAATTCCTTCTTCTTGTCTTTCTCTGTTATTTCCGCATACCGGTAATACCAATTTTTTTCTCATCGTATCGTTCTCCCTCCCTCCCCCCTCCCTCTGTCTCTCTGTCTGTTCCATTTCTTTTGCAGACGCGAATTCATATAGGCGGGTAGTTATTTTTTTTTATTCTCTCTTAATTGCGATGCCCAGCCATCCCATTAACCCTCCCTCTCTTTCCCCGTGCCACTAAAGTTGTAAAGGTATGATTTCGGCATCATTTCATTTTTCACATCTCACTCTCTCTCTCTCTCTCTCTCTCTCTCTCTCTCTCCTTTCATTGCGACATCAACCCTCCTCCCTCCCTTGCTCTCCCTGTCCGTCATACATCGGCCACGCAAGGATGCGGCCACCACTTCGCTCAGCTTCGAAACGCGAGCTTTTTTCCGCTTTGCTCAAAGCCCCGTCGAGTACTATATGAACTCGTATTCATACCCGTTTCGTTCTCTCGTTGTAAAATGTCTTTTTTTCGTCTTTCACGGCCCGAATCGAGACGAGAACTCATCGTCCTTATTTCCGAACCGGATGTGGACATATACATCTTTGTCGCTATGTGAACATTTTGGTTGCGCAGGTCTCCCAAATTGGCTATTTACGATGGCCATTTTCCATCCCTTGAAAATAAGACAAAATATAGTCGAGTGTGGCTCGAAGCATGCATCAGGGCGGACTTCCGGAGCGAATTACTTTTAAAGCGTTGCGATCAATCAGTTATTTATTGAACGACGGTATTTTAATAAATTAAAAAGCCCTCGTCAATATCCTCTCTCAATTATTTCAATCATGAAAAATAAAGTAATAATAAAGAAGAAATATAATGATTAAAAATAATAAAATCGTGAATTTATTAAAAAATAGTAGTAGTATTAGTAGGATTTTACTCCTTGTGTACCCTTTTTAAGGGTGTTTTACATAAATGACCCTCCTATCTCATTTACATAAATTATTTTACATTGGTTTTCTTATATCTATCCTAGATGCTAGTTTCTCAAGTTGCGTTTTCGATTGCGATTCTATTTTCCAGTACATTTCTAATCATTTGCAATTTTTCAATTATTTCTCCAATTTATTTGCTATTTCTTGGTTTGGTCTTTCTTTAGCTTCCACTTGAACAAAGTTTGACGCGCTTTAAATAAAAACCTATGCACTATTCAGAAAAAAGTTTCGAGTAAAAGTTGTAGAGAATTTTATTATCTACGATAACAATCCCTACTATCGTTGTCGTACGATGCACGGTTCACGAGACATTCGAGACAACGTGTTTTCCAAGATGGCGGCTGAAACGGAAACCCCCCCCCACCCGCCAATTTAAATTTACATTCAGAGGACACCCCCAAACATTTTCCAACAATGAAATCAATTCTGTAGAAGATTGCATCATAAACCTACTTTTTTGCTCTGGCTCCTGGACTATACAGTTTGGGTCGTTTTCACAAATTCCCACCGCCATTTTAATATACCTGACCTGAAATTTTTCACCTGTTTTCTCCTCTTCCAGCTCTAAATTTCGGATCCATACAGCGCTTCACTTTTTACTATAACTTCCATTGGGTACAGTCTTCCTTTGAGGCTACTGATTTAGACACACTTAAGGGGCTATACTAGGGTGACGCTTTCAAAAAATCAATTTTTTTGCTTTTTTCGACAGTTTACAGTTTCAAGAATATCCGGTAAAAATTTCAAGGTCGTATCTCTAATCATTTTATCTTGCAAAAATCGATAGTTAAATGTTTAAACGCGTTTTTCTCAAAATGAGATTTTTCAAATTTGCTGACATTGTAACTCAAACAGCAATTATTCGATTGACTTGAAATTTGAACTGAGTACTGTTGAATATATTTATTCAACAATGACGTAGGATATTTTTGATTGGATGAAAATGGACGATTTGGCATTGAAAAAACGACCATTTTATAGGCAAGAAAACAGACTTTTTTTTCATAATTACGCCATTTTGTTAGATTTTGATATTTTTCGAAAATCCTACGTTATTGTACAGGAAACACCTTCCAGTTTAACGACATTTTTTCCTTTTTCGGTTTCAGCTACTCAATCGGCCGGAATCATGTCAGCGGTGGAGGAGCTTTTTTTTGCGCCTCCGAAGGCAGCGCATAAGTCGCATGGATCTCAATATTTGTCTATGAAAAAATTATGTAATATAGGTCAAATATAGCCAAATATATTCTCAATTTTCCAAAACATTTAATTGAGTATTTTTCTTCCAAAAAATTCCCAAAAATCACCCAAATTTTCAGCGTTCACACTGGTATATCCTTAAAGACCCCCAAGTCGTGTTTACGACTTTGTTAATTTTCCCCATTTTAGTGCGCTCTTCAAACGTATTTCCCGCAGAGGACCATATCCCCAAATGAAATAATAAAAAGTAATCAAATAATAATAAATAATGAAATAATAACATTTAATGGGAAATGCCAAATGCTATTTTCACGAATCATTTGACATTTTTCAACCAAAGAGTTACAGTAGAGTAGAGGTGGGGGGACCCCACCTCATCTCTCCTTTGACAGGGGGACGGACATGATGAAATTATAAGGCTTTGCTATAGTGGCTGCGGAACCCAAACAAAAAATCGGCCCACCCTGCTGGATACGGCGCATAGCAGAAGCTTCGTTAACGAGGCGCGCGTGTGTGTGTGCGTATCGGTGACGGGAAAATCCGAAAAGCTGGTGGAGGCTCGATCTCCTCGGGCACGAGAGGGATTTCCTACAGACGTCTGTGTTACCGAGAGCTTTGCGGATTACATTGCGTGTACGAGTCCTCTCGCACGTCCCGCTCGTAGCTCCCTTTTTTCTTTCCACATTTCTTCTTCTGACGCACGCTTATACGGGCTTAATCAAAGCAGCCTAAAGTCCCACAAAGTCTCACCATCACCCCATCCATTGATTGAAACGACAATTGTCCCGACGTCACTATGAAAAGTTCGTACCTCCGCATTCATTGAAATGAACAAAATTCAATATTAAATATTTCAAGGCCACAGTAACGGGTATAAAATCATGTGTGAATTTAACAATTTTTTTTCGTATGAAAAAGTGATTTACTCGTAAGATTAATTACACATCTATTTAGTATGAATATTAAGCTGTTAGAAAATAATTTTTTTTTTCGATGTACAAAATGGTCGACTACTCGAAACTTCTCGAAACAGCTTTTTTCCAATTGGCGTGACAAATAACTTCATCAATTTTCACTCTATTTACGTCAAATTTAAAAGTTACGATCCTAATCGTATTTCGCAGAGAAGTACGTATGGAATTTTTGATTAATCGAACATTTTTCATTTTATGAGCAGTTATAACGAAATTTTTCACTGAAAATTCATTTCTTAAAGGAAACTGTCCTTGGAGTGCCATATTTCAGGTGTTTACATTTTATTTTTTTTAAAGGAAACGAGTAAAGCTCTTTGAGTGCGGTTTTTTCTTGCTTTTATTCATAATATACATAACGTTAAAAAAAAAATTTTGAAAAAAAAACCAAAATGGCGGCCGCTGCAGCTCCGCGAAAACAGGTCCTCAAATCGCGGGAGGTAAACGGCTGACATCACTGCCCCCTCTTTGTTGATCTAAAACACAACGTCAAAGCATATTATCAATCTGTGACCCTTTGGTCATGGAATGACGGATGGGTTTTTCGTTTAGTACAAATTGCGGAAAATGGCGGCAATTAAAAAAAAATAGAATTTTCGCGTTTTTTTCGCATAAAAAGATAAATAATAAATGCAAAAATGTATCTATCGAAAAAACGATCCGTCATTCCGTGAAGACGTATTTTCTGAGTATGCTCTCCAAATTTCAGGTCGATATGTTAATTGCAGCGGTCAGGAGAATGACAGCCATTTTTAAAAACGTGTTTTCGAGAAAAACGCGTTTAAAGTTTTGTAATGTGTTTACACAAATGCGTTTGTAATTACCGCCAATCGGCAATGCCTGGTCCATAGAGGCATCCCTCCTCTTCTTCTAGCTGCTCATGTTGAGCCGCTAACATCTCCCGCTGCTCAATCCGGGACAAAGTCTCCCCTAAGTTCAAATACCTACAACTTTTGAATAAAACAATGTTTTTTTAAATTCCGTACGTACTTCTCCAGGTATTCCAATATAGATGGACGAGAATTTTTGTTTTTTGTTATAGGTAAAAAATTGTGGATGCGAAATGTCACGCCGCGGAGCGCCTAAAAAAAAGATAACAAAAGAAAATATCAGTAGACGGCCATTTTGTACATAGAAAAAAAATATATACATTTTCTAACACCTCAATATTCATAATAATTATATGTGTAATTAATTTCATGAGTGAATCACTTTTTCATACGAAAAAAAATGTTAAATTCGCACATTGTTTTATACCCGTTACTGTGGCCTAAGTCCTTAATGGCACAGGCTTGCTATTGATTTTTATGAGTATCCAACGTTTTGACGTAGAGTCGAAAAAGAGACGTTTCCACCCTTGGAATGAAAATTTATTTTTACCTCTTTATTTCAATAGAGCAATAAAAAAATTCGTTACCGAAAGTAATTTTTTTCGATTTTGGCTGTAGATATCCATCATGGATCCTTAAAAAAATGGTTCCGTCATCTTCGTGGCCTCAAATTGCCGTAAAAAAATCGAGAAATACAAATCGATAAACATCCCATCGAGCATGAATGAGATGATTTTTTGTGATATCTTATTTTATACAGAGGGCGATATAGTTTCGCAAAGGGGGCTCGGGGAATTGGCCGGCGTTCCTTGTCTTGCCCTCCGGGACTACCAGCGTTGTTCATTTTATGTGTTTCTTTTTTCTTGTTTTTTTCTTGCTTTGTTCATCTTTGCCTGGTTCGGTAAAACAATGGAGCGCAAACTAGGGGGATATGTGTGTGTGTGTGTGTGTGTGTGTGTGTGTGTGTGTGTGTGTGTGTGTGTGTGTGTGTGTGTGTGTGTGTGTGTGTGTGTGTGTGTGTGTGTGTGTGTATATTACAGGACCGTGAGCGCGAGAATCCGGGCGGTTATTCCTAGCTCCGTTAGCGGGGTAAAAGTGCTCTGCTAATTATCGAGGTATCGATCGAGTCGTGGAAAAAAAACTGTACTCGAGAGCCCTTGCTCTTGTTGGCACAGTGCACTCTCTACGAGGGAAAGCCTACATGGGGCGAGAGTCGGATGGGTATGTGTGTTAACATTTTTTTCCCTCTTTTTTTTAATCTTCTATACCCACCATCCGCAGTTTGACCTAATTCCAAATTTTATTTTTACAGTATAGGGAGAAAAAAATCTTTTGATATAATTATTATAACGAGGCTGTTGCGAGAACGAAGAATTTATGATTGCATATTATAATTGAGAGTGTTTTACGAAGCAATGGGAAGTGTGTGCGAAAGATCATTGATAATTTACTTATAATTCAAATTATAATTGAATTTAAAATTTATGTATAATTCATTTATAGTAGTAGTTTTATTAATACAGGTTTTAATACAGGTTTTATTACCCTTTAGGTAATTTACACAGAAGATCCCCCCTGCATGTATATTTCCCCTTACATTATTTTCTTATTTCTAAACTTATACTCTATTGACGTTTTGCTTTTCGGGTCCTCTCGCATTCGTTTCCATATTTACAATTTTTTCCAATTAATTTCTCGAATTGCTTAATAAATATACACTGTTTAGTCACAAGCTCCTTTTTCAACATCATCTGTGTCTTCCCATTAATCCCCCCCCCCCCCTCCTATTTGTCTCTAATAATTTTTTCCAGGTTTTCTATGTCTTATTTATTTTTTTCCTTGGTTTTTTTGCACGTACGTATATGCATTAGGTTTTCTACTTTTTTTTGCAAAACCCGCACTTACTATCACCATATCCCTTATTTCCTTATTTTCTCACATTTCCACATCTCAATCTCGACCATTTTTTTCTTTCTTTCTTCTGTTCTATTTAAGGGGTAAGGCCACTGTAGAAATTTCGAAAAATCGATTTTTTTTCTTTCTTCAAAGATGCCTTAATGTCTTAAAAAGGACATACTCAAAGGATTAAGGTGGGAAAAATGGCTGAATACTTCTATTTTGAAATTTGGCGCAGTCCCTCTCAGTCTGATGTAATCTGTACCGAAAACTTTAAACGCATTTTTCTCGACACTACATTTTTCAAGTCGGCCTTGAAATTTTGGCCTTGACTTGAAATTTTACCTGTATATTCCCAAGTACATTCTGCATAGAAGTACCCAGGATTTTCTCGATATATTACAGTTTTTTTTTTATAAACAATTTTCGGGCGATGTTTTTTTGAGATTTTTTAACTTTTATTTAAAAAACGCTCTGTTTTGGCAAACATCGATATATCAAAAAAATCCTACGTACTTCTGTAGGTATTCAAATATATAATCGAGAAAAAAAATGTAATTCACTGTAGATTAAAAATTGCAGCTGCCGTTGGTCGGGCCGCGCGCCTATGAAAAAAAGGCTTGGTCGAAGAAAAGCTGTGCAGCCGCCATTTTTTTTTATATTACTTAAGGGAGACTTTGTCCTTGAAATTTCCAAAAAATTCAAGCGGCTCAACATGAGCAGCTAGAAGAAGAGGAGGGATGCCTCTATGGACCAGGCATTGCCGATTAGCGGTAATTATAAACACATTTGTGTAAACACATTACAAAACTTTAAACGCGTTTTTCTCGAAAACACGTTTTTGAAAATGGCTGACATTCTCCTGACCGCTGTAATTAACATAACGACCTGAAATTCGGAGAGCATACTCAGAAAATATGTCTTCACGGAATGACGGATCGTTTTTTCGATAGATACATTTTTGCATTTAATATTTATCTTTTTATGCGAAAAAAAACGCGAAAATTCGATATTTTTTTAATTGCCGCCATTTTCCGAAATTTGTACTAAACGAAAAACCCATCCGTCATTCCATGACCAAAGGGTCACAGATTGATAATATGCTTTGAATTTGTGTTTCAGATCGACAAAGAGTGATGTCAGCCGTTTACCTCCCGCGATTTGAGGACCTGTTTTCGTGGAGCTGCAACGGCCGCCATTTTGGTTTTTAAAAAAAAAATTATTTTTTAACGTTCTGTATATCATGAATAAAAGCACGAAAAAAACTGCACTCAAAAAGCTTTACTCGTTTCCTTTAAAAAAATAAAATGCAAACACCTGAAATATGGCACTCCAAGGACAAAGTCTCCCTTAAAAAAAATAGTTTATACAGCTTATATGTACAATAAAGTTTATACAGCTTATATGTACAATAAAGTAAATAGTTTATACAGTTTTTATGTACAATAAATGACCTTTTTCAGAATTTTGAATTACTCCATTGTACCGCTAACAAAAATTCTCAATATATACTCATTTTTTCCCTGCTACAGTGGCCTTACCCCTTAAATCCTCCCAATACTTTTTTTCTCTATGCTATTCTCCCTGCTTTTGTAGTGAGGGTGATACGTCGATTTTTCAATTTCGTTTCAATCTTGTCTGATTTCCTGGTCGACTTTTGTTTTCGCACCCCTTTTTATTATTCTTTCCATTTCCCCTTCATTGTCTATCATACCTATGTCTATGTATATCTATCAATATAATTAATTTATAATTGTATTTATAATTCTCAATTTACGTCCTTCCAATCGAATTTATCCAGTACGCAATTAAATTTCATATATTTTCTTTTATCCATCTCAAAATTTCATTCATCCTCGAATGGTCGATCACACGAACTTCTGACTACAACATAATTCAGATGAGCCCGATCATTTTCATTTTTCCATTTCATTTTTCCGAGCTCGAATTTCGTTATGTACGACGGTTTAGGGGGTAGCGGAAAAAATACTTTCTCTTCTAGTTTTAGTGCGAATAGATGTCCGCTCACCCAAGTTATGTGAATTTTACGTCGTAGGAAAGTTTCGAACGATCATTTTCGAAATGAGCCCATAAAATCGTGAAACTTTTGCGCAAAATGGATGCATGCTACAGATGGAATTAAGGAAGGAAAATATATGAATCTTAAATAGGATTAGCGCTCGAAGAAATTTTTTTTGTTTTTCCTCGGTCGGTGAAACGTTAAAATTCCACGGGACCCCATGATTATTCGGTATAAAAGTAACGGGCACGAGATTGGCTGGACATTTTCACGTTAGCTTGTACTTTCGATGAGGTATTCAAGGAGATTGTTCCAACTATGTTGGGCTTCCGAGTGATCGCCTCGGACGTCTTCTCATATATAATCAATAGCCTCCGCTTTGTTATACCTGTTTTTAGTGTTATCGCGATAATTATTGTCGGTCGTTTATGGTCAATACTCAAAATGATTTATCGTATGGCATAAAGAGGAAAGCGTGCGCGCGTGTGTTATAATTCTAGCCGATATGTCGAGTGAAAGCGAGCATAGAATTTCAATGGCCCCGCGACGATTGCTTATATATATATATATATATATATATATATATATATATATATATATATATATATATATATATATATGTGTGTATGTATGTATGTATGTATGTATGTATGTATGTATGTATGTATGTATGTATGTATGTATGTATGTATGTATGTATGTATGTATGTATGTATATAAATATATATATATATATATATATATCCATATAAAACACGTCGGGAAACAATATTTCTTTGCGATCATGCGGTAAATAAAACTTGTTTTATTTACGAGGCAATGATATACTTGAATAATTGAAAAGAGAAAATATACCTATATGGTATTGAAGTTCGCATCGTTGGAGTGCAACGTAAATCCTTTATTTAATTTTTTCCTCACTATCCAAATTCTCCTTTAGCAGGCTCGGCTTACAGAATCCTTAAAAGGATCTTCAAAAATGTTTCGGTAATACTGTAGCCCAAATGTGCCAAAATAAAATTGAGCAACACGAAAAAAAAAAGTACTTTCGTTCCATTCCAACGATGCAAACTTCAATACCATAAATGTATTGCATCTCAAAAGGCAATTATTTTGCTCTCGATTTGAAATCGAGTTCATGGATAATTTATATTTGATGGAACAAAAGAAGCAGCTCGGAAGATTTAATTTGAAAAAATAATACTTCGATAAGTTGGCACAATTATTTTAGGTTGATCAAACTTTAATTATAACAATAATTCGTCGTAACAAAATGAATAATGGCTTCGGGATCTTATCGATGATCTCGAAGTTTGCATCGTTGAAATGGAACGAAATTTTAAAAATACTTTTGTCTCATTTTTATTATTTTACAAAAGCTTTTTTGCAGATTTAAATTCTAGATTTGTGAGTGAGGGATTTAAAAAATTACGGACGGATTTTTGTTACGAAGATTTACCAAAAAAAATGCCAACAGTTGAAAAATAACAATTTTCATTGCATTTCAACGATAGAAACTTCAATCTCATCGGATTGACTTCAAATTTGGTATGGACCTTCAGTATATATCCCTCTATCGTTCTTATCTCGGGCATTGCGAAATTATTCTTATTACCATTTAAAAAAATTGAATATATTGATAACAAAAAAACGAAAAATTAATTTTCTTCATCTCGACGCCATAAAAAAAATTCTCCTGGCAACTGTCATAATGACATTCTCAATGATCAAGAAATTTGGTTTTATATCTGTTTCAGATCAATGAAAGCGTTGCATTTTTTTGCACACTTTTTTTTTTGTAAGTTCTTGAAAGATTAATAAAAAGACTAAAAAATAGATGGTAGGTCTTTTGTTTTTGTTTTATCAAACCGCCCGAAATTTAGGCCTCTAGACTAGAGTACTGCTTTAAGAAATTGCAATTGACCAAAAATTGCCATTGAATTGCAATTGAAATAAAAGGCAAAGAATCAGGAGTAATCGAAAAATCCAGGTAGAAAAAAAAATTGGCGAATAATAAACATAAAGAAATGAGAAAATTGATATTGTTAATTTGTTGGTCGCGTGCGTAGTGAATAGCCAACCGAGACAAACTATTCAGCATAGTGCAATAGTATTACAGGAGTATACCCTACCCCGTGAATGCATCATGCCCGGCGCAATTCTCCCAGATGTTGCTCGCTTTGGGTAATTCCGTATAAACAGATATGGAGTCCCGCGGACGAGCTTACACACCCATATACACGTACTCGCAATTACGCATAACGAAGTAGACCATTTCCGTACTAATTAACGTTTCCATATCAACTGTTTCAGCTTGCATGTCCGCCTTGGCGCTCGGTGTATCTCTATTCCCTGTCGTCCCTCTTCCTTTGACCACCCGCGTAACACTAACGACCCTCGTGGAAGCTTTCAGGCTCGCTGAAAGGCCTATACATGGAATTTAGTCTTGGTCGTGTGACTTTTTAAAAGCTTCGTTATTACCTCCCTCATATACTTTTCCTATTAATTTTTGTTCTCATCGTTTTGATTTCCAATTTACCTTCGTAATAATCGATGAAAATGTTGAGGCACAATTGACCTGTGAAGATGAGACATTTTTCATCAAGGGGTCTTCTCACTTTAGACGCTAAAAAAAGGCTATTTTCATGATTTTTTTTGATAGGTTTTTTGACAACTTTTATATCAATATCTATAAAGATATTGATATAAAAGTTGTTACACTTAAGGGAGACTTTGTCCTTTGTGCCCAGCGGGAGATGTTAGCGGCTCAACATGAGCAGCTAGAAGAAGAGGAAGGATGCCTCTATGGACCAGGCATTGCCGATTAGCGGTAATTATAAACACATTTGTGTAAACACATTACAAAACTTTAAACGCGTTTTTCTCGAAAACACGTTTTTTAAAATGGCTGACATTCTCCTGACCGCTGTAATTAACATATCGACCTGAAATTTGAAGAGCATACTCAGAAAACATGTCTTCACGGAATGACGGATCGTTTTTTCGATAGATACATTTTTGCATTTATTATCTATCTTTTTATGCGAAAAAAAACGCGAAAAATCGATTTTTTTTAAATTGCCGCCATTTTCCGAAATTTGTACTAAACGAAAAACCCATTCGTCATTCTATGACCAAAGGGTCACAGATTGATAATATGCTTTGAATTTGTGTTTCAGATCAACAAAGAGGGGGTCAGTGATGTCAGCCGTTTACCTCCCGCGATTTGAGGACCTGTTTTCGCGGAGCTGCAACGGCCGCCATTTTGGTTTTTTTTTCAAATTTTTTTTAACGTTCCGTATATCATGAATAAAAGCGAGAAAAAAACCGCACTCAAAAAGCCTTACTCGTTTCCTTTAAAAAAAATAAAATGTAAACACCTGAAATATATGGCACTCCAAGGACAAAGTCTTCCTTAATAAATACATTTTTTTTTAAATTTATTTAAATCACTATTTATAGACGAAAATGGTGGTTAAAAAAATGTCCTAAAAATGGAGATGGAAATCATTCAAAACAAAAAAATTAAACGGTTTTAGATTCAGTATGTTAATGGCTATAGCGCATATACGATTTTTGATATATGCAAAAATAAGAAAATGGCGGACATTTTTCGAAAAAAACGTGCTTTTTCACCATTTTTGGCAAAAAGAATAGTAAATATCAAAATTTTAAAAAATTTCTCATATGCGCTATGCTATAGATGTAAAGAATGTGGAAAACATTTCATAGGGATTAGTTCAGTAGTTTCGGAGATTTCATCAACAAGCCGTCGAAAAACGTTGTTTTGGGCAAAACAGGTTTAAAGTTTGTTTGGGTTACATAAATACATTAAAAGAATGTTATATGTATTATGCAACTTTCATATCAATATCTATAATATAAACCTATCATAAAAATAACATTTTTTTAGCGTATAAAGTGAGAAGTCCCCTTAAGGATTTAAGGCTACTGTGAAAACGACGAACACTCGTTCGTCGCTTGAGGCAACCCAAATTGAAGAAGAAGGTGGGACGTATGATACAGGAATCGCATATTGAAGGTAAACTTATGATTACAACGATAGAATTGCTAGTTAAACTTGAAACGCGTTTTTCTTAAAACTATGTTTTTCAAAAACGCACACGATTTCTCGACATCTAATTATGAAATTCGCTACACTTATACAGTGTAATAGTGCAATAGTTTAGTCCTGACCGACATTTTTCTTCTTAACATTTTTTTTTGCTCATTAACAATAATATCATTTTTTCCAAAAAAAAAATGTCAAAAAAATGTAACGTTTTTTTTTACGATTAAAACACGATAACAAATAAAAGCTCGGTCAAATCTTACCCAATATCATTTACTTTAAGACAAAACCGTTTTTTTTTTCGTTTCAGATCAAACTGGTCGTCAAAGTCAAGTACACCATTGAGCCCGCCACGTTCAAAGTTTCTTGACGAGATTGTTCATAGCTTCTTTAATTATTGATATTTTTTAAAGAAATTTGGCACACAACTTGTTTATTTATAAATGTTCAAACGATTTTTCAATCATCTTACTCATTCGTTTAAAATTAATTTTTTTATATAACCCTTATTTTTTGGGTCGTCGCGGTGGTCAAACCCCTCGAGAAATTCAACAGATTATCGCTGAAAATATTCGTTTCGAGGATGCTCGAAGGATAATTTCAGGACAATTATTGCGTATCGTCGAAATTTATTTCAATAGTAGTTATGGCATACGGAGTAGGAAAAGCAGGAAGCGTGAACAAAGTGCTCGTAACGCGATCAACTGTTTCAATTGGGATTGAGACGGGGAGGCAAAAGAAAACAGCGTCTGAGAGCCCGTCGTACGATAGTCAACGTCGGATGTAAAATTAATTAAAAAATTTCACGTCCAACTGATAACGTTGGTCATTTTTCGTCGTCGTATAACGAGGCCAGCCTTGGACACGGTAATGCATTTGATGTCGATTATTGATCCAAGAGAGAGAGAGAAAGAGAGAATAGGGGGGGGGGGGGGTGAGTACTTGGGGTGAGCGACGAAGAGAGAAAAAGAGTAAGAGGCAAAAAATATAGTTCAGTGGAACCAGGAGCGTATTATCAATCTAACGTTGACAGGAAAATATCGTCTTTCGATTTCATTCAAATTTATTAGTTCGAAAAAAATTAACATCGAACTTGAACCCATTTGATCCCTTTTTATCCTCAGATTCGATTAATATATTCGCTAGAAGAAAAAAAAGCAAATCCTCGTTGATCGACCAACCTGGCAATTGGCAATCCAATAAATAACATTGAATTAAAATATCAAAATTTCATTCGCCAAAAATCAGATTGAATTCATTAAAATGCCATTCATTTGAATTTAACAAATCGGCTTTTTATCTTTCGGGACTAGTCTGACGAGAAGTCTCCGGACGTTCACTTTCGAGAGGCCGACCAGCCCGAATTGTAATGGAACGAACTAATAAAACAAAAACAAAAATGATGTGCCATCCGTACGCTCTCCATATACGCCCTCATATATGAAGACACAAAAACGAGCGCGTATACGAGAGCTTTGACGTACTGATTGAAATATAAGAGAAAGAAAAAAAAGTCGATAAAGGAAAAAAAACGCCCCTCCCCCCTGCGCACTGTCCAAAAAGGACCGAACCGGATCGACGGGTTTCCTCATCCATATGACCGAGCATATTCGTGGTGTCTCGTTATTAGCTGATCCGAACATGATACGAGGCGTGGATTAAAAGATCGGGAGAATTCTTCGAACTTGGGTGGGTGCGAGATGACATCCTCATTGGAATATTTATACGTCAGCTGAGACGAGGTATACATATGTCAATGAAAAATTAACGTGGGTTCATTGAGGATGTCGAAAAACGAAAGGCAAACGAGAGATAGATAGAGAGAGAGAGAGAGAGAAGGAGAGAAGGAGAGCCGTGATAGATGTTAGAATTTATTATGCCCTAGTAAAACTTCCGGGCAGTGTACAAGACAATTTAAAAAATAACAAATGAATAAAATAATAATAATATAAGAAAGATACAAAATAATAATAAACCATGACTAAAAAAAATTAACTAACAATAATAATAATGGGAATAAGCGTAATACCACAAAAGAAATTACGAAATTAAAGAACTAATGATAGAGTTAAAATTGAAGAATTACTTTTAAAAATAAAAGAAATAATACAATATAACTAATAAAAATAACAATTTTATGATAGGCATCGTAATAATAACAATAATGCCAATAGTGCTGATAATAATTAAATAAAAATATAAAACAATGCAATAAAGATGTAATAACATAAGAAGAAACATCAAAAATGCTTCGCTACTCGCACAGCCTTTAAATAATCACCAAAAATCTCCGAGTTTACAGAAAATCGCATAAGTACATCGCCGTATTTCCTCCGTTATGATTAAGTGCATTTACGCTCCTGTTGCTTCATTGTCAAGTATATATTTATGGAGTAGCAACTTGAAAAAAGATGGTCAGAGAGAGAAAGAGGGAGAGAGAGAGAGAGAAGCTATAAGTATCATTCCCCCGTGGGACTGAGCGAGAATTTTTCATCTTTTTTTCGGTACGAAAGGAGCAAGAAAGATCATAGACTCAAAAAAGGCGTCTCGTGGGACTCCGCGATGTCGATCCCCTTCGCAGTTCTCTTTTTATCTTACACGAGAATTAAAAGAAGTAGAGAGAGAGAGAGAGAGAGAGAGAGAGAGATTAGATTAGATTAGATTTATTTATAGTGCGTTAGGACTAACTGTCCTCTAGCACACAATCTTCGGGTACAAAATATTGCTGCTCAGATTTGATATAAACAAAAATCGATTCCATAAGAAATGGCACGCTTACAATTAAATTCTGCGTACGCAGACACCTGAACAAATTATAAGCTAATGATTACGATGCTATACAAATTACAAGCTAATAAATTTCAATGCTATACAAATTACAAGCTAATGATTACATGGCTGTACAAATTACAAGCTAATATTTACAATGCTATGTGCGATTATTTACAATGATTTACATACATATATGTGCGCCCCCGGAAAGCTAGATTGAACTGTTTTTTAATAAGTTAATTATGTGCTTACTGAAAGTCTCTGTGTTCTGCTGAGAATAATTTGTAGGAATGGAATTGTAAAGATAAGCTGATGTGACCGAAAAAGAATGCCTCAGGTACTCTGTTCGGAAGTGAGGGATTTCCAGTGGCCCTGGCCTACCTCGCAGTGTTGCACCTTCTCTGTGTACACTGTTTTTTAGTAACGACCGCAGATAAGCCGGGCGGCCTGAGCGGAGAACCTCGTGGGCTATACGCAACGTATAATACTTCCGTCGAGCTTCAAGTCGCAACCATTCAAGTTTCTCCCAATACGGTGTGGTGTGATTATACCACGGGGCGTCAAAGATGTACCGAATGCAGGAGTTTAATGCTGCCTTTATGATCTTGTTGTATTCCTCCGGCATACCGGTGGTCACTGCACAACAATAATCGATGACCGGCAGGATCAGGATCGTTACAAGCTTGATTCGTAGATGGCGAGGCAAGAAACTCCTGCAGATTTTAAGCTGATAAAGACGTGCATTAGCGGCTTTGGCAACGTTAATCGCTTGATCCTTCCAGCTTAAGACGTCATCAATCTTGATGCCTAGTAGTTTGACCACGTTGCTGTATTTTACAGTTGCTCGACCATTTTGGATGCACGGGATTTCTGACTGATTCAGTGCTCGTATAGTTCGTCTACTGCCAAGGATAATGGCCTGTGTTTTTTCGGCGTTTAGGGTCAGCCCATTGAGCGAGGCCCAGATTCGAATCAGGATGACATCGGTGTTGATTTTTGGAATGGCATTGTTTAGCTGAGAGATTGGGCAGCGGTGGAGGATCTGTAGATCGTCTGCGTAAAAATTGTAGTCGCACGTGGCCAGGGCGTACCTCAAATCCGACACGTAGATGGTGAATAGCAGCGGGCCTAGTACAGATCCTTGTGGAATTCCTCTTTTGACTTCGGCCCAGGCCGAGCGGCCACCTTGAGGGTTCAGGACAGCCTGAAATCTGCCGCTAAGATAGGCTTCTACCCATCTAAGAGCTGATGATGAAAAACAGAGGTTCTTGAGCTTAATTAATAATTTGCTGTGTATGACGTTGTCGAACGCTTTTGAAAAATCAAAGAGGGTCATAATGGTCACCATGCTCTTATCAATTCCCTCGCGTACATAGTCTCCGATTCGTAAAAGAGCTGTATGGGTACTGAAGCCCTTGCGATAGGCGGACTGATAAGGATCTTGGTAGTTGTTGGCCTCTATAAACAATGAGATCTGATCACCTACTATTCTCTCAAGCAGCTTAGACAGTGGACAGAGGAGGGAAATAGGCCTATAATGCGCTGGAATGGACGGGGATTTGGTTTTCGGAATTGGCTTAATGAGCGACTTTTTCCATATGAGAGGAAATACCCCGTACGAAAGTGAAAAATTAAAAATATGTAATAACATGGGTAGGATGACTGGTAAGGCCATCCTCACTAACTTCAGTGATATGCCGTCAGCACCATTGGCTTGGGATGAAGCATGGTTAAGAGCCTTAAGTAAAGTTTCTGGGGAAATATCCCCGAAATAAAAATTGGCATCGTCATAGTGACTACTCAATTCAGGTGAAAGTACGCTGGGGGTAGTATCCATTGTCTCAAGACTAGAGGAGCAAAAATAGTCTTTGAGTTCGTTGACCGTTACGACTGGTGGATGACTGTTGGTTTTCGGACGAAGAATCCCCAGCTGTCTCATTCTGTACCATGCCACTCCAGCATTTTTTACGTTCTCGAAGGCCGTGCTATAGTAGTCCCGCTTCGCTTTAACAATCATCGTTCTAACTGTGTTCCGGAGTTCTCGAAATTTGGCAAGGATATGTTGATCGCCTTTGTATAGATCATGAGGTTTTGCCGAGCGTTGGGTCCTACGGCTGCATGCAAATCGTTTCCAGAGCTTGTCGCGTTCCTTCATTAGACATTTGATCTCTGATGTTAACCAAGGCGCGGGGTTGCGCTTGCTCTTAATCCGTTGGAGTGGGGCATGTTCGTCCAGGCAGTCTAGGAGTACTTGGTTCAAGAAGGAAACTTTGTAGTCAATTGACTGCGATTTAAAAAGCGAATTCCAGTCAATAGCAGCCAAGTCTGCTAGAAATTGTTGCTCGTTGAAATTGGTGAAGTTTCGCTTAATGATGTCGTTTTGGATATGTGCAGGTGCCTTATAGCTGTATGAGATCCAGATTCGATCGTGTCCTGAGAGTGATGTTGGCTCTTGTCCGAAGTCGACTATATTCGCCTCCCTCTCAACGATGCAGTGGTCTATGCGGGTATTGGATCCTTCGGTGTGATGGGTTGGTCCAAAAGGGACTATGAACATATCGTTGACCATCAAGAATTGTGTAAGAAATCTGCTGTCGTAAGAGATCGTGTCCATATTCAGGTTGAAGTCGCCGAGGGTAATGAAGTTGGAATAGAGTGGCAGTAGCCTACTACATGCTTGTGTGAAGGTGGGCAGACCTTTTGTTTTTGGGGGCCTATATATGACGGCGATCAGTATTTTAGGTCCCTCAATGCCATTGATCTCTAGGAATAAGAATTCGGCTCCATCAGTGGAATCACCTGAAGATGCGTGAATTTCTTTGGCTTTTAGTCCCCTGTGAATGTAGCACGCGACTCCCCCTCCTGGGCGGTCTACTCTATCTCGCCGGAATAATTTGTAATTTTGAAGGTCTACCATAGAATCCGGTATGTCGGGGGTCAGCCAGGTTTCTGAGACGCAAATGACATGACATCGACGTAGAGAAAAGAGAACTCTGAACGTGTCTAGATGATCCTTTGCTAGCAGTGACTGAGAGTTAACATGTGAGATGAGAAGGTTTTCCTCAGGTTCGACGGATGAGGATGCCATTATGAGTAATCTGTTTGGTTTACTTTCTCTTCGATGCGTCGCTTGAGGATTGGGCATTTTTTCGCGTCGAACGCCGAGTGAGTGTCGTCGATCTTGGCGGATTTGCAATTTGCGCAACAGGGTTGACCTCTCCTATTTGAGCAGTCTCTCATCTCGTGGTTCCCGCCACATTGACCGCATCGTGCATTACCCTGACAGTTACCTGCCATGTGACCGAAGCCTGAGC
The DNA here is from genome assembly GCA_964007375.1 of Ophion obscuratus. Taxonomy (NCBI): domain Eukaryota; kingdom Metazoa; phylum Arthropoda; class Insecta; order Hymenoptera; family Ichneumonidae; genus Ophion; species Ophion obscuratus. The sequence goes on from OZ023313.1 coordinate 3,853,678, forward strand.
ATTTAAAACATTGTAGGACCTTGATATAGTCTTCTACCGGAAAAGAGTTCCAGCCTGCGAAGACTCGTCCCCTGCTGAGGAGGATGTTTCGAACCTTGGCCGTAACTTCAATAACGACGTTTTGGGTTTGACGTCCCTCTCGTGGTTTGAAGACGTGGACAACCTTAATAGAACTTTCTGGTTCTTCAGGGACATTTAGGTTTCTAATTTCCTTAGCGAGTTTATCGGATCCAAGATCTTTTGGGACGAAACGGACGAGCATCCTTGGCTGCAGGCCTCGCTCATCTCTGATCTCGAGTCCCGCTTTTTTCAGAGCTGTGAGTTGCCTTAGTTTATCGAGGTCGACTGTATCGACTTCTAACCTGATTCCCTTGTCTCGTGCTTTTTTTATGTTCACCACCTTCATACCGGCATCAGCCGGGTTGATAGCCTTGAAAACAGCGGCCTTTGTTGCATTGGAGTCAGCGAAATTGTCAGCCTTATTAGCTAGAGGTCCTATGTATACGTTTTTGATTTTGGGGACGGGTACGGACGGACCGTTCGCTACTTTTATTCGATTTTTGATCGGATAGGTCGCAACATTGGCGTAGGTGTTAGAATCCTTTACGCTATCTTTGTAGCTCTCAGTGCATTTCGCAACTATCGTGTCGATAGCGGACCGTACCTCGTGCTTAACCGCGCTCTTAATTGAGTCTGCGGATTTTAGACGCGTAACAAGTAGGAGGTATGCTGAGGCGAGTGCATTTACAGCATCCGTGTGTTCGTGAAGGACTTCCATTGTCACTTGCCTACGTTCCATACTATTTTTTGTCGAAAATAGTTCACTTGTTAGCGATTTCAATCCTTCTTTGAGCGACATCTTCAGGTTTTCTATTTCCTTTTCGGTGAAAGGCAGTGAGAGAGTTGATGGGTCTTCATCTGTGGATTCATCGTCGCTTGGGTCGATATCGTGTCGGGTGTCATGCGGCGAGATGGCCAGTCGTCGCGAATTTATTGGTGGAAAATCTTTCAGGTCCATTCTTGAACCTGGTTCCATCACCGGGCGCGAAGGGCACGGTGAGGTAGTGACGTGGAACTCAAATTATATATTATGTACCGACAGCGTTTCGGTGTTCAATTCAGACAGAGCACGCGCTTTGCAGCAGTCGGTAAGTCGCTGATGGACCTTACCGGCCGAGCAGCGAGCTGCAAGGCGGTGCTGCGGTTAATTCCCCAATCGATGGATTTTGGCGTCGCGATCGATGACAGTTGAAAATAGTGCACTCACACTTGTTTGAAGATCGTGTAGCAGAGATTGTGGTTATGTTGCCGGAGAAAACTTTTCACCTGATTACTCGGCGATGATGAAAGCCCCAGGTAAGATTGATCAGATGTGCAGGTGAAAAGCAGAATGGAGCATGCTTTTAGCCTGAAACAAAGCGCCCGAGGGCAGCGGGAAACAGTACCAAGTCCAAACTATGCGGAGCGAAAATGACAGGTAGTTGCTGTACTTACTCACACACAGAGAGAGTAAGTACAGAGAGAGAGAGAGAGAGAGAGAGAAACGAAAGATTATAAAGAGAACTTGTTGACCTCCATTTAAATATTTTAATCTTTCAATTGAGCCACCTCAATGTTTTATCTTTACGGAGCGTAACAGCTATATTCCCGGCTCTCCTTTATTACTCTACAAGTTGCGCTTGTATTTGCCCCTTAACTTCCGCTTTCAGAGGGTTTCAGTGTGTAACCTTACGAGGAGTTGAATAACGATAGCCATTCTCCTTCGAGTGCTCTAAATCCAATCTCCAATTAATTTTCTCCAGTATTCCTCGCATTTTCATTTTATGACAAAGCTTCTGGAGAAATGTTTTTTTTTTTTTGGCATTTCAACCATGTGCGAGTAAATTTATTCCGCGTGAAGGTTATTCGAGGATAATAATGAGTATTTGTGCAACGACGAAGAGGGCAAAGAAGAGAGAGAAAGAGGAGAGAGAGAGAGAGAGAGAGAGAGAGAGAGAGAGAGAGAGAGAGAGAGAAGAGTTAACCGGAGCAAACTTAGTGGATTTGCTAAATCAACTAATATTTGTTCACGTGCGCTCAATCCCAGTTCTCGCTTTCTCTCTCGCTCGCTCTCAGCGAAATCAACAACATCGGAGAGGTTACCGTCGTTAGCGTCGATCAATGTAATTACGGTAATTGTAGCGAACCGAGAAAGAGAGAGAGATAGGAGCAAGGAGAGGGAAAGAGAGAGAGCATAAATTACCACATACAGACTAAACCATATTCACGATTCTGAGAATCTCACGGATTTTACCCTGCCGATCTAATTGATCAATCGGAAAAATGCACTAATTTTAGGAGATTCAATAAACAAAAATAATATTGAATTCATTGAATATTATATTGAATTGCACTAATTCTAGAAAATTCAATAGAACAAAAATAATATTGAAATTATTGAATATAATATTACATTGATTTATTAAATTTAATTTAATGGATATTGAATGAGGTAGTACTTTATTCCACATGTCAACCCTTGCGGGTTTTTCCAACTTCTTGTCCGTTATTCGGTTTCCTTTTTTACATTACCGTCTTTGAGGGGTTAGGCCACAGTAACGGGTATAAAATCATCTGCGAATTTAACAATTTTTTTTCGTACGAAAAAGTGATTCACTCATAAAATTAATTACACATCTATGTAGTATGAATATCATGCTGTTAGAAGTTAAAAATATTATATATATTTTTCTTTCAATCTACAAAATGGCCGACGACTCGAACCTTCTCGAAACAGCCTTTTTCGAATTGGCGTGACAAATAACTTCAACAATTTTCACTCGATGTACTTCAAATTCAAAAGTTACGTTCCTAATTGCATTGCGCAGAGAAGCACGTACGGAATTTCTGATGAATCGAAAACTTTTCATTTTATGAGCAGTTTGTGAGCAGTTATAACGAAATTTTTCACTGAAAATTAATTTCCGAAGTTCAAATACCTACAACCTTTGAATAAAACAATATTTTTTCAATTCCTTATGTACTTCTCTAGGTATTCTAATGTAGATTGACGAGAATTGTTGTTTTTTGTTCTAGGTAAAAAATTGTGGATGCTAAATGTCATGCCGCGGAGCGCCTAAAAAAAAGATAACAAAAGAAAATATTAGTAGTCGGCCATTATGTCCATCGAAAAAAAATATATATATTTTCTAACAGCTTGATATTCATACTACAGGGTGTCCAATAGGAAGTTGCTGAAACTAATCGACTGTCATATTAAAACACGTGCACAGAATCAGAAAAGCCAAATTGCTTTAAATAGACGAAACTCTGCAGTTTAAAACGCACTTAAATAAAACCCAGTCAAATATGTTTTATGTCAATTTATTACATGTTATAAAAATAGCGAAAAAGTACAGTGATTAATGATAGATATTTTCGAAGTGCGAACCGTTACATTGTGCACAAAAATCAATTCTCTTTTGAAAACTGTGAAAAACTGTGTCCAAAATATCGTTCGTAATGCCGCGAACCACTTCCTGGATGGCCGCGATCAGTTCTTCTACTGTGCTGGGGTTTTTAGCGTAACAATGATCTTCAAGGGGTTACCCCCACCTGCGATTTTGAAAAAATCGATTTTTTTTATTGCATTTTTTTGAAGTATAAGTATCTGAGAATATGTCCTGACAATTTCAAGTCGATCCGAACAAAATTGACTGAGATACGAGCGTTGAAAGACAAGAATCCGTTATTGTGTAAACGACGGGAAATTGAAACTTTAAACGCGTTTTTCTCAAAATGGCATTTCTGAAGTCGGTGACCAAGATTACTCGAACACTAATGAACCGATCTTCTTGAAATTTTGCAGGCTTATTTAATACATAAAAATGTAGTCTTTAATCGTTCGATTTTTTTTTTTTTTCGAAAAAAATGGCCGTTTTATAGTCAAAAAACGGCCGTTTTTTTTCGTTAAAATCGAACCATTAACTTTGACTGTCCGCCATTTTGTTAAACATGAATCTTTTTTTAAATCCTTCGATTAAAGACTAGTTTATACTTATATTTGACTAAATCCATCCGCATTTTTTTTTCAGATGATCCACTTCGCCGCAATGTTGGTCACCGCAAACCGTGTATATAAAAACATTATTTCATTGACGGCCATTTGCCACTAAACAATGTAATATTTTTCAATAAGAAAATTAATGAAAGTTCTTCAAGATGTGTTTTTTAAGATGGTATATTGATCGATTAAAAAAGTTTTGTAGTTTTCTTTAAAAAAATTCATGAAAAAGGCCTTTTTTTGTGCTACAAGTGGGGGTAACGCCTTAATGTAACCCTACAAGAAAAAATCACTAGGGTTCAGGTCCGGTGAGTACGGAGGCCATTCTAGTCCGCCTTGAGAAAATTTAGGGTATCCCAGACCGATTACTCGAGTCCCATATCCGCGACGAATAGCTTCAAACACCTCATGAGTCCGGTGCGGCGTCGCTCCATCTTGCATGAAGTAAACATTTTTAACCAGTCCCCTCTTTTTTCCATAAGGGAAGAATTTCGTTTCCAAAAGCTGTTTGTAACTCTCTCCTGTTGCCGTAGATTCCAAGAATTGCAAATAAATTCCTTTTACTGAAATTGCTGCCCATGCCGTTACTTTCTGTGGATGAAGGGACTTCGCTAGCGATATGTTGGGATTTTCCGTTCCCCAAAGCCCGATAATTTTACTTGTATACGTACCCATTCATCCAAAAATGTGCTTCATCGGAATAAATAATCAATTTCTCATTAAGTTCTTCGGCTTCAAACATTCCCGTAATAGTGTTACACAATTCGATGCGTTTCGTCATGGCATGTTCAGTTAACAATTGACGAGTGCTTATTTTATACGGATGAAACTTAAAAAAATATTTCAATATGTTGTGTAATGATGATTTGGTTATTTTTAATGCTTGAGCAGCTTTCCGAATCGAATCATTTGGATTTTGTTTGAAATAATTCTCAACTTCGTTGATCTTCTCTGGTGTAGTCACCGTAACAGATGGACCTGGCAACTCGTGTCTACGGTCCTGGAGTGTACCATACTTCGCGAAGTTATCGATTATCCTACAAAAATTAACGTAAAATTACTTCAATGCAGTTTAATTGAATTGAAACACAAGTTGTGTGATGGATGAATATGAATAAATATTCAATTCTTACCTTTTCAGAGTGTTTTCGCTGGCAACTCTATGAGTTCCAAACTTAGTACGAAACCCTTTATACGCATTACTATAATTTTTTCCCGTCGAGAAGAAGCACTCAATGAGATATACTTTTTCTTCCGTGGTGAGCTCACTCATTTTGACGCGCGCGTACTTGCTTCAACCACGGCTGGAGTAAAACTGCGGGGCCTCAGGTATGCGCCTTAAAGGGACCCCTATTGAATTCATGGAGGGAAGAGACACTTATTTAGTTTTAGCAACTTTCTATTGGACACCCTGTAAATAGATGTGTAATTAATTTTACGATTGATTAACTTTTTCATACGAAAAAAAATTGTTAAATTCACACATTATTTTATACCCGTTACTGTGGCCTAACCCCTTAACAACGGTCCGACTGTTATTTGCCTCTCTTCACTTTCCATGATTCCCTTTATTCCTATTTTTTTACAATTTCTTATCGCTAGTACCCGTGCGGAAAACTGATAGGGCATCCCTAATAAAAATAAGGGCCTTTCAGGGCTTCCCTAGTGCTTTCCCTAGTAGGGATTTCCACAATGGGTCCAGACTTGGCCATTATCGGGATAAACCCGTAGGGATTTCCACAATAGGACCCGACTTGGCCATTATAGGGATAAACCTGTAGGGATTTCCACAATAGGCCCAGACTTGGCCAACAGAGGGATAAACAAGTAGGGATTTCCACAATAGGCCCAGATCTGACTATTATAGCGATAAACCAGTATAAATAGCTTAGGCTACATGGTTGATGGTATTTCAATTATTCAAATCGATTATATACATCGATCGAATAATATTATCGAACGCAAATTGGGAAAAAGCGTAAGGGCATTAGCAAATAAAAAATCAACGATGAACACAAATATTCAGACAACCATCAGACAGTATTTATTGATCAAATTAAAGAAACCTTTTACATAGATACAAACAATTACTTACTAACAATAATTTCCTAATTAAAACTAAGATAATATTACTTTTATTGGAGTCATTAATACTTTACTTTATACAGCGGACATATAATGTCGCTCCTTCGCGTTCTGTACCCTTACAGACTCATTTCAGACTGTGACTATAACTATAATCAATGTGATAATCTTATAATTTGAAACATAAGTGTTACAAGCTATCACAATTCTAAAAAATGTTATCATAGTGGATAGTTCCTCGAAAATAAATGTCTGCAGTGAAGAGAGTTCGCCTCACCTTATTTTTTGTATTAATTTTGTCATGGCAATTTGTCATAAAGGTTCACATGCAAATACGTAATCACATTTCTACGCGCGCACACATATATACACATGTACTCACGCCCACACCTATGCACATGAACAATTACATAAAAACAAATACAGATATACCCTGACGCATTTAAAATACACGTATATCCACTGATACGGATATTTTATGGCGCTGAAATGGTTTTGATGAGGCGCCGTTGAGGCATTTTCAGGGCGCTCAAATGGTTTTGATGAGGCGCCATTGAGGCAACGTACAAGGCCCCGGTCGTTGCGCCTTTAATGGGCCTTGTTGACAAAGTGTGACCGGCCGCTAACGGCCCTCATGTGGCTCCCAGATTAGGTCCCGACTAAAGTTAGGGGAATATTATTGGGCCCCGATCACAGCCCCAACTCAATTTCCGCACGGGTAGTCTTCTCGTCCTATTCCCTCTACCATCTTCCTTGCTAGCTTCTCAAACCGTCTCACTAGCTCGCACATTTCTCCAACTATTTCCTTCCGGAGCCCTGATCCATCCTGTTGCATCCCGCCCTCCTGTTGTTCCCTCCATCGTTGAAATTTCTTTATCCCATTGTCCTCAATTTGTGACTTTGCCTCCTCACATTCCCATATGTGCGCCAGTGTTTCCTCTTCTCCACTGCACACTCTGCATCTTGTATTCCCGAAAGCCTTCTTCTTGCCCACACTCCCACACCTCATCTGTGTCCATATTTCTCTGATTTCTTCCCTCGTGGTTCCTTTCCCCCAGTACTCCTTCGCCCCCACCCCTTTCTTCCTGTCTTTATATTCAATGCTGTATTGCCTGATCTGTCATATATTGCACTGTTCTTTTTTCTTTATCGCTCACTCCCCTTAATGTGTCTCTTATTTGTCCCTCTCCATCCTGGTTCATGGTTTCTTCCATTTCGTTTCCCCGATATTTAATATACTTAAAACTATATTAAATTATTATTATTAAATAAAATTTAATGGATATTAAAAGTGGTTTTTTAAATGGAATTTAATGGATAATTAATTTATTGAATATCATAATTATATTTTTTATTGAATAAGATTACATGGATATTCAATTGATCAAATATCATATTTAATTGTTTTTTTTTAACCCCATGGATATTATATTTATTGAATATTATATTCAACTGTTTCGATCAATGAAATTTATCGGACACACAATTGATAAAATGTTATATTCAATTGTTTCATTAAATGAAATTTAATGGATACGTGATTCGTTGACTATTATATTTAATTGTTTCATTAAATAATATGCAATTGATATAGTTTTTTATTCGTGACGAAGTACGAGTAGGAGTTACGAATTGAAATGGAATTAAGGCCCGGACGGAGAACGAAAGTCGTTGGAGAGAAAGACGCGTGTACGGGCAGGGAGAAAGAGAAATAATACTCGTGTCCCGCGATGTGAACCTCGAGGCATATTACGAGAGTCATAATCTTTTCTCGTTCTCATTCGCCTCATCGTTTTCTCGCGCGTTCGATGGCTCTCAGCTCATATATGGTACACGATGCTGTGCCACATATACACGCGCGATAATTCTCCCACACGCACGCGTATATTTATGTGTACGTACGTGTGCATAAGCGCGTTGTGGGGTACAAAGCCCCGCGGTCCGCTGTTTCAATTAGATCTGGTCGTAATGTCGACAGTACTCGCGACGACAACGCTCGCGATCTCTGATGAGTCTCGGCTAGCACACACACACATATACACACAGACTTATGTATATAATATTCCGTACGGGCCCTTTTCTTTTAATTATGCGGATATCGCCACCCTGAAGGGCCTCATATGTTACGTTCTTCTCTTTGAACCGTCTTCACCTTCGTGATCTCAAGTTGCAGGATGCTCTCCAAGCCGCCATCAAATTGTGCCTTCGCAAGAAATAACGTACGTGTACGTCAAGGGGCTGCATAGGCTTGAAAATTGAAAAAATTCAACCGTTTTGTCATATGTTCTATAGGGTCTTAACTTTAAATTGCAATAAACATTTTGTAAAAACTTAAAAAATTGACGTAGTTATGATGATTTTTGTAAAGGCGATTGAAATGTTTTTTTTCTACAGCCTGCCATTCTCGTAATCAAAATTTCAACAAAATTCTAAACGTACATTTTTTTTAGAAGTCCCTAGCTGCCTACATCCATCATCCATGAACGGATAGTATGGAAGTTTGCATAGTTAGAATGCAACAAAATTAGTTTTTTTTCCGTATTACTCGATTTCTTTTAGCACCTTTATGCTATAAATATCACTGAAATATTTTGCGAAGATCCTTATTAGGGATCCATGACCTAGAACTGCGATAGAAGAGTTTAGATGGTAATAAGAATAATGAAATGAAACAATACAGGACTTTCGTTGCATTCCAACTGTACGCAAATTTCAACACCATACGAACAGCGGCACTTTGTTTAAGGAGTAAGGCCACAGTAGAATTTTCAAAAAATCGTTTTTTTCGCTTAAACCGTGCTTTATCATCATAAGAATAAGTAACTATTCGATTCATAGCGAGACTTTTCTTTTCACTGATTGAACTGAATTTCTGATTAATCGAAAACTTTTAATTTTATGAGCAGTTTTGTACGAAATGTTTCACTGAAAATTCATTCAAATACCTACAACTCAATTCAAATACCTACAACTTTTGAATAAAACAATATTTTTTAAATTCCGTACGTACTTCTCTAGGTATTCTATTGTAGATTGACGAGAATTTTTGTTTTTTTTTGTTCTAGGTAAAAAATTGTAGATGCTAAATGTCACGCCGCGGAGCGCCTAAAAAAATAACAAAAGAATATATCAGTATTTGGGCATTTTGTACATCGAAATATATATATATATATATATATATATATATATATATATATATATATATATATATATATATATATATTATAACAGCTTGATATTCATACTAAATAGATGTGTAATTAATTTCATGAGTGAATCACTTTTTCATACGAAAAAAATTGTTAAATTCGCACATGATTTTATACCCCTTAAACAATATTAATTTCATCATCAATCAATACTTTTTAATTAAAAAAAATTAAGTTCGTCAAGATCGTGTGTAAAATCCCGACCTCGTCGACCAATTTTGACATCTCAAAAAAAAAAAAATATTTAAAAACGCTCTCCACACATACGTGACATTTGAGCGTTCAACCCTTTCGCCAAGACGTCACAGAGCAGCTATATAGGGATGAGGGTGCCGGATGGTCGATTTAAAATCACCTTCGGCTAAAATCGAACGTGAAAGTATATTGCGGAATCGTTCGACCTCGTTTATATTTTCTTTGCGTGTTCGCGGATTTGGGACATTTGAGGGATCCGCTCGGATCCTGGAGGATCAACTCTGCAGGAACTTGAATGGAGGAGAGAGAGAGAGAGAGAGAGAGAGAGAGAGAGAGAGAGAGAGAGGGAAATCCCGAGGCCAGGGGGAGATCCTGAGGGATATCGTCAACAGAAGTAAAGTATTCGTTGGGGATCTTTGGGAGTCGACCCCCAGCGGATTTAAAACACACAGATATATCGCTCTTCGCGATGGCTAAGTACACAGCTGGAGACAAGCCCTCCTACATATTTCAAGCTATTCGCGATGTAGGCCACTCATACATCCCTCATCTTTTTGCCCGCTCTTTCTCTCAATCCTCGCGAGGCTTTGCACTCCACCGTATAACCGCGGCGCACTAACAGCTACCGCTGGGGACTGCGTAACGTTGAAGTAGCATGCCGTCGATGAAGTTTCGTGTGCATAAGAAAAAAAAACCCGAGAAGAAAAATCTAGGTCGGGTGCCAATTGATGGTCTGGAAAATTTTACGAGTGCTACATAGATGTGCCTCGCGCAAAAGGGTATAATCTCGTACATCGAGTAGACGTCAAATATTAGCTGTCAAAACTCCAAACTATCGGCAAAAAAACTTTGCGGTAAATTCTTGTCTTTTTGTCCATTCACAATAGGGTCGCGAACCAAACCAAGTGATCTTGAAATTTGCATCGTTGGAACGCAACGATAATTGATTTTTTTCAATTGATACCATTTTTTTCTGCACTTATACTACAAAAATTGCTGGAATTCTACGTACGTTCATTAGAGATTCACCACGACAATGTGCAGAAAAAGGGATTTTGGTAATTGAAAATATAACAAAAATTAATAGTTGAGTTTCAAAGATGCAAATATCAACGCCGTGCATTGACCGAGGCAGTTGAAGAAAGTGTCGGTGCAAAAAACAATTGTTCCCCATGAATAGTAATGGCCACTCCGAAAGGATACGAGTCGGGCAAATTGTTTTTGTTTATTGTTCCGATAGTTTACTCTTCGACGTTTTAGCCTTTTTATTTCTCGTCCAGTTGAAAATAATTATTGGCTAGTCGAGCGAAATTTTTTGTTTTTTCTTTTAAATGATAAAAAAATCAAACAGCTCGCTGTCTTGGGCTCAAATTATCCGCTATTATTTCGTCGTAAAATCGTCTCGTAAACGATTTTCTATTCCATGGTCAAATAGTGGCAAATCGCCGCGAGCTTACGCAATCGTCTCGGGAGCGGCAAGTTTCTCAGAGTTTGCGTGTCTTCGCGCCAGAGATCGAGGGTAAAAGCGAGCGGGCCCAATTTCGTTGTTAGTTGAAGTTTTGTTGGAAAAAAATATCTAAGGCTGTCTTGCACCTTGCCAACATTTCTCCGGCAAGGAGGTACATACTGCGCGCGCTTGTGACAAGCAAAGGGACGTAACGTCAATGGAAAAAATAAGGACACGTGGGTCGTTAAGTTGGCCGATGTTCGTTATCCGTACGATGCTCACACGTACGGATAACGTGTACATATTTCTTCATTGGCAAGAGTTTCGCGTAAACCGCAACAATCTGAATTTACTTCGAATCTCACCCGAGTCCTCGGAAGGGGAATAGAGAGGAATTTTAATCCAGCATGTGGCACGTGAAGTGAATCAGAAGTAAAAACGAACAATTGCGTATCCACTTTTGCCCAGCATCCAAAATGGTATTATTTTTTCGCGTGAAACTTTATTAAAAATTGAAAAAAAAAATGGTCCTGCAGTTTGCACTTTTGGAATGGAACGATGTTTTTTTCTTCCTTCGTATTGCCCAATTTTGTGAGCACGTTCAGGCTACATACATCAATGAACTGTTCTTAAAGATCCTTACGAGGGATTCATAACCTAGAACTGCACAAGAAAAGTTTAGAAGAGACAGTAATGAAAATAAAGAAGAAATTTCGTTGCACAGCAACGATGCAACTGAGATTTTTTAAATATATTTTTATAAACTCATTTTGATTGTTATGCAAAACTTGTTTTCGCATACTCAGCTTGTAGATCTTTGAACAAGCATATTAAGAAATAGTCGAATCATTTCTGCGGGTCAAATTTGCCAAGAGAAATTCAAGCAAATTGTACAGTCCGCAGTTCATGAAGACTTGTAGTCCAATATTTTTACACTGAGAAAAAAAACCGATCGTATCAAAAAAATATACAAATAAATGTGCTGCTGCGGAGTGCCACCGATATACGAAATTGTTACAATACTATAAAATATTGGAAAATGTGATTGATTTAAATAACATATTATTTTATTTGAAAAAACTCGTCTGTTCTCTCAATATCTACATTATTTTTCAAATAAAATGATATTCTATTGAAATCATTCTATATACAATCCGTAAATGTATGGAGGGAATAATTAAGCGGTTGCTACAACATTTTTTATTTCGTACAAAAATATAATCAATAGAATTAATTATTTCTTTACTGCATCGAAACGAATATGCCATAGGACGTAAGTTTTTCAATTTGTTTTAAATCTTAAATAAAAAGTGAGCATTAGAATGATCATCCACGATAATAGTTGAGAGAATATCAGATATCCAATGGAATATCCATGGAGAGAATATCAGATATTCAACTGATAAGAACAGATACTACACTTTGATCTTAGCCACAGGCCAAGAAGCGATACTCTTTAGAGTTTCTCCGGCGTTTGAGTAGATTTTCGGTTCGCGCTACGCTTACGAGAAACGAGCGCGCGTGCGGCTTCTAGCGGTTACTCCGAGAGCTACGGGTTTCCTCACACCTATAATTTTGGTGGCGCTCGGCCATGATTTGGTTGAATTTTTTCCAACCAAATGCGCAAGAAACACATTTTATTTTCGCATAATTTTTTAACCAATTCAGACATTTGCTTCAGATTTTTCAATCAAAATAAAATATTAATATTTTAACGAATAATGTACTTGGAAATCAATATCAGATATGGTGAAAAAATTAAATAACGTATTTACTCAATAGGTATTTTATCTGAATCAAACGAGCGAAGTTCAATTTTTCTTGTGTACTCGGATCAACAATATTCATGTTATCAATTGAAACGCTTTTTTTGTTCGTTGCAGAAAATGCATTCAAAACTATATAATTTGTTCGCGATAATTTTTTAGACAGTTTCAATAATATATTGTTCTCGGCTAATAATATATCTTTTGAATGAAAAAAAATCAATAGCGTTTTGTTTGGACTAATAAATCCGATTATTTACACCAACAATTTTACCATTTAATCAACGATATTTCATTCAATAACACCAATGAAATGGGATCGATGATTTTTTTTCTCAGTGTACTTCTGTGTAAAAAAAAAAGTTTTGGTCCATCGGAGCAACGGATTGAGAAGATGATATTCCGTCCGAATAACCTAAAACTGCAAAAGAAATGTTAAGATAGTAATAAAAATGGAGGAATTAAAAAAAATAAGAAATAATTTTCGTTGCTTTCCAACGATGCAAACTTCAACACTAGAAGAAAAAAAAGTTTCAGCGGGAAATGAAGAGTCGCGGGTAGAATTACAAATTACTATGAAGGCGAGAAAACTGAGGGAAAAGAAAAGGCGAAAAAAGAAAAATATTTTCTCATGCTTTCTCGTGGATCTCTCTCTTTCTCTATCTTTCTCCCTGTGACGTAACATTTTTCTCGTAACTCGGTGCGGCATGTACGCTGAATCCGCGTATGATACAGACATACGTTGCACGTGGACCTTGGTTGCTCTCGGTCTTAATTTCATAACCACGATGCGTACGAGCAGGTTGTTACTTTTTTGTACAATTTCGCTTCGTTGTCGTTGTTTTTTTCTTCATCTCCCTTTTTTCAATGCTAATCGAGCACTCTCGACTCGAGAGCGTGTGCACTTTCCGTTTCTTTATTACTTTTTTTTTCGCTCGCCTCGAGGGCCACAGCGAAACCGAAAAAGAAAACTTTCTCCGCCGCGTCTGCGTTCCCTGTACAAGCAATATATGTGAATTTAAAGAGCAAAGCTCTTGCGGATTGAATCTTTGCTTGGATTCGGTTGCGAGTACACCGAACGCGAGATCGAGGCAAACTCTTCGTGGCTGGGTGATCCTTGGGGAGGGGCCCTTTTTCCAAAGGGCCCCACTATCGACAGACATCTAAGAGTGAGACAGGGAGAGAAAGAGAGAGAGAGAGAGAGAGAGAGAGAGAAGTAGAGAGGAAGAAATGAAACGGAGAACAAGCAGATGAGAAATAAAATCAGAATCACCGAGAGGGGAGAGGAGAAAAAAGAGGGACAGACGGGGGGAGGAGGGAGAGAGAGGAAGAGAAGTCTGTAGGTCAGTCACTGGTTACTGTTACCCTCGAACCTATTACCGGTTTTCCGCGAGCTCGAGCAACGGTCAGAGCAACCTCGAGCTCTCATGTCGCCACGTCAAGCTCTTCTCCACGATGTTCTTTGATTCTCGCTCTTTCTGCGTACACACCCCCCGTTATTCCTATCAATTGTTCACCGTCTTATCGCGATCTTCTCCCTTTTTCCTGAGATCCCACGGTTCCGCGCAAACCTTAAAAAGTCTACGTAAACTTGGCATTCCAAGGAAACGCGTCTTTCATTGCCTTGTTTGTCTTTGTTTGGGTTTCTACAGCTCGGCATTCCAAAGAAACGCGTTTTTTTACTGAACTTGTTTTGGTTGGGTTCTCGAAGCTTGGCGTACTAAAGAAACGCGTTTTTCATTCCTTTTTTGGGGTTCCCAGAACTTGGCTCTCCAAGCAAACGCGGTTTTCGTTGCTTTGTTTGCGTTTGTTTGGGTTCCTAAAACTTGGCATTCGCAAGAAACGCGCTTTTCGTTGCCTTGTTTGGGTTTCCAAAGCTTGGCATTCGCAAGAGACGCGTTCTTCGTTGCCTTGTTTCGATTTGTTTGGGCTTCCAAAGCTTGGTATTCCAAAGAAACGAATTTTTCATTGTCTTGTTTGGGATTGATTGGGTTTTCAAAGCTTGGAATTCCAAGGAAACCCGTTTTTCATTGCCCTGTTTGGGTTTCCAAAGCTTGGCATTCAAAAGAAACTCATTGTTCACTGCTATGTTTGAGTTTGGTTTGCGTTTACAAAGCTTGGCATTCGGAAGAGACGCGTTTTTCATTGCTTTGCTCCGTAGCCCAGTCTCTTGACTCAATTTACAGTCAAGTTTCGTAAAAATATCACCAACTGACCAAGCTATCCATGAAAATTAAACGATCAAACGAGCTCACCTGAGTGAAGTTCGATCGTAATTATCTGTAGAGTCTCGTTCGAGATGATTACAACGTAGTACCGCCGACTTCGGTACGCTGGGCCACGATTTTTTAAAGCTGATAAAAAACAAAAGATCTTCCTACTAGCCTCCGTCCACTATCTCCCACCATGGTAACGTCATATTGTTTAAAGCTGCTCCGGGTCGATACAAAAGTAATAGAAAGAATCCAAAAGGATTATAGGGCGGGGGTGATGAAGGAATTGAATCTTCCCTGTGGTAGGGAGTAATCATCTCGAACGAGACTCTACAGATAATTACGATCGAACTTCACTCAGGTGAGTTCGTTTGATCGTTTAATTATCTTACGAGTCTCTTTCTCTTGATTACAACGTAGATGTTTACAGATAAACGGAGAAATTTTCGTCAAGAACATTTATTTTTCATTACTTTTGGATGTAAAGGGGCAACATGAACGCACAACATTACAAATACAACAATTATAAACGTAAACAGTTATAACCGCAGACAATTATGGCAGAAACAATTATAAACCAAAACAATTATAATTGATTGAAGATAGTTTCTGCAAAAATCTGTCTTCCCGCCTGGATGGGGTGATTATAAAATTTCGCAAAAACCTGAGAATCGCCAGACCATCCTGCCGTTTTCTTTATTATATTTACATCTACGCCTTTGGCTAATGCTGCTCACGTTGATGCATGCCTTGTAGAATGGGCTGTGAAAATCGGGTCAATACCACTTTTTTCTAGGATTGATCTAACCCATCGACTTATCGTTTGTGTTGTTGCTTTTTTATATGGTTTTCTCAACGTTATGAGAACATTCTCGCAATTACCCCTTAGCATTTTTGTAATTTGTAAATATTTTTCGAGTGTACTCACAATACAAATTTCGGGCTTGTCTTTAAAATATGGTAACAAAAGTAAAGGTTGTAAAGCCCCTGGTCGTGATATTTTAATTAAATCGGTGATTTTTATTTCCAACCCGTCTTCATAATACTTTATGTTTCCTAACTTCATTAAGGAATAAGTTTGAATTCTATGAGCGGTTCCTAAAGCCATTAGGGTTACGAGTCTTTCTGATAACTCTTGTAGGGTTAAACTATCGAGTGGATACATTTTTGTGATGTATGTAAGGACTGTATTAATATCCCAAGTTACGTCATATTTTGGTTTGATTGGTCGGAGTCGAAAGATACCTTTGAAAAATCTGTTAATGTTCGAGTCGTTGCTTAAATTATTTGTCGATATTAATGAAATAGCTGAATGCATTGTATTTAAAGTCCCGTAGCTAGCGCCGTCCTTGAATTGATTTCGTAAAAATTCTAATATTTCATTTGGATTTCCATTGTAGATGTACGTGCTCATATTTTGACAAAAGGATACCCATAATTTTAGCGGTCTCGAATATTGTTTCCAGGTATTATCTGCTAGAGACGCCAAAAGGACCTCAATTACCGATTCTGACAACTTTTTCTTGCGATAGGCTTCGCGGACAATCTCCCGGCAATTAACCCGAGGGATTTTTCCAGAGGATGGTGAAGAGTTCTACAAGGGGATAGTAGCAGTCCTTTAGTTGGTTGAAAAAACATTGGTTTTTCTACGAGTAGCTCTGTAAATAGCGGGTACCATGCTTGAGATGGCCAGTTTGGTACAATAGCAATACCACAAGCTTGATCAGATATTACTTTCCTCAGGAACCTCAAAATTAGTGCAAAAGGAGGGAATGCGTAAAAATAATTCGATCCCCAATTTAACGTGAATGCGTCGATCGTAAATGCATCCGGATCTCTGTGCCAGGAGCAATATTTTTCACATTTTTTGTTGATCCGCGATGCGAATAAATCCATGTCTGGTTCACCAAATTTCTTTACAATTTTCTGATAAATTGAATTCATGAGCTCTCATTCTGTGTCGATATTTTTTATTCGGGATTCCCTATCTGCTTCTATGTTATCTTTGGATGCTATATAGGAAGCAAAAATCCAATTGTTTCTACTTTCGCACCACGTCCAGATTTCTTTCGCAATTTTATGGAGATCTGAGTGTTGTACGCCTCCCATCCGATTAACATATGCTATAGCCGTAGTATTGTCAATTCTCAATAATATCTGGCAGTGGGACAATTTTGCAGCTATAGACTTTAACGCTAATAATACTGCAGTCAACTCTAATTGATTTATATGTAATTTTCTTTCATTTTCATTCCAAAAACCTTGAGTCTTTTCTCCAGTGGTATAAGCTCCCCAGCCCGTTGTTGAAGCATCGGTGAATATTTCTTTTGTAAATCTAAATTCTCGTATTTTGCTGACAGAGGTTTTTATATTTTTCGACCACCAGCCAAAATCGCTTCTTAATTCATTAGATAATAAGAGGGGGGCATCATAATCCCCACCACTTATTAAGAGGTGTCGAAATTTCTCGCGTTCAAATTCTTTTGTGTACAACCACCCATATTCAATTGCTCGGCAACAGTCAATTTCTATTCTTCCAATAAAATGTGCAAATTGTCGAATAGTGCACGATTTTTTGTTGCGAAATTCATCAATTAGGATGGAAATTTGTGATCTTTTTTCGTCTGGAAGTTCTAATGTAATTTTTTGAGAATTGATAACGAAACCCAGGAACTTGCAAGTTTTTTGTGGTATTAAATTACTTTTCTTATGATTTATTAAAAAACCAAGAGATTCTAGTAGTTGTACCGTAATTTTGACGTTCTTTGAACATGCTGATGAACTTGATTCAATACATAAAATGTCATCCAGATAAATTGTGGAACGAAGGCCTTTTTCTCTCAAATGGTTTACGACTGGTTTGAGAATTTTCGTAAAAATAAAAGGTGCTGTACAGAGACCGAATCGGAGGCATACGAATTCATATATCCTTTCCTCGAAAATGAATCTTAAGTATTTTCGGCTGTCTCGGTGTATGGGAACTAAGAAATACGCCTCTTGTAAATCGATATTAGACACGAAATCGTGAGGTGAAATCAATTTTGTCGCCATTCTTATGTCCTCTAATTTGAAGTGTTTTGTCGCGATAAAACAGTTGAGCTTTTTTAAATTCAATATAAATCTCATTGATCCATCTGGTTTAGGCACCAAAAAATACGATGAGATAAATTGGTCTTTGCATGGACGGCAGATTCGAATTGCACCTTTTGTTTGTAAGTTTTTAATGGCAAGTTTTATTTGTTCGCTATCAATTACGGACTTAATGGTCGAATTCGAGGGTATTTCATTCTGAAAAACAGGCTCGTCAAATTTAATTTTATAGCCGCTTACGCAATCGATTACGAATTGATCGTTTGTAATATTTTTCCATTGTGAGATAAATTTTTTAAGGCGACCCGCACCTTTCTTTACCTCCAAATGTTCTACTGAGGTTTCCTGAAAATGGTCGATTTGCGGTTCTGAATCTGTGGTTTGTATTGATCTCTCCGGCGAGGCTCTTGTCGGATTTGACTCGGCCGGAATTGCATTATTTTTCGTTTTTGAATAATGCCCGTCGAAAATCCAGTTCGGTTGAAATTGGGGGACGGGCGTTTCCAGTTTCTCGAATTAAGGTGTGTGGGAGTTGTTCTCGTATTTATTTGTGGCTTTAGCTCTGAGGCTACCTTTTCGATTGGTTTTGCGGCTTTGATTTTTTCGCCTAAATTTTCACCAAATAAAAAAATGTCTGGCTTTGTTCCTGCTAATACACTCTTAACTTTCATGTCGAGTGCCGGTATTATTAAGCATTTTCGAGTTATCGTTTCGAGACGATACGTGCCGGCCAGGATTCTTCCTGCATCAGCAAGATATTCCAGCAGTTGGTATTGATCAATTTCGTCTTTTTGACTTAATAACAGGGAGATCGCTGTACCCAAAGCAGCCATTGCTGTACCAAGGTTATTTTGGTTATTCATTAGGTATTTGTCCCGCTTGATAGCCGTATCGTGGAGGCAGGAGATAACCTCCGGGTTCAATTTCGGCGCTTCCAAGCGACAATTTCCTGTGCGACCATATTTTTCTGAAACGCTCGCTTGATCTTCCTTTTTTAAATCTTCCGTCATCCATTTTTCCCAGTTTACGGCGAGACTGGGATTTAAGTTTAGTTCAGGTGCTTCCGCTTTGACTATTATGCCTAGGATGCGGAGAGTTTCTTCGTCAAATGCATTGCTTAGGTCGGTAGACGGAGATTCGGGGCTATTTGTCGCGTCGATATTGTCTTTTTCATTTATTTGTGAGACTTCTACGATAACTGGATCGTGTTCAGACTGTCCACTGACATTTGATGACATGTCTGTAAATACATATTTACGTACATCTCCAAATAACCAGCTTGTTAACACAAGGTGATAATTTTAATTGTGCAAGGCATATTTACCACCACCAGGTATTAATTCCCGGTAGTACATTTTTTTTTTTTAAATATCTTCGTACGGTATAAACCGCAGAATTTTGAAACCCGAAGAAGCACATGTCACAATAGAGGACTCATGGCAGGGTGACTTTGTGCATTGTAACAACGTCGGGTCTTGTTTTTAAAGGAATTGTATGATTTATGATATGGCCCAAAAAGGGGTCTGTCTTTGTATGATTTACAATTCGCCAAATGCAGTTTTCAAAGGAGTTGTATGACTTTCGACATGGCTCGAAGGAGTCTGTCTTTGTACGGTCTGAAAAAACCGCCAAGTCTTGTTTCCATAGAAATTGTACGACTTACGACATGGCTCAAAGGAGTCTGTCTTTGTACGGTCTAGAAGACCGCCAAGTCTCAATTTTCCGAGAAGATGTGTGACCCAAAACAGTACTCAAAAGAGTCTGTTTTCGTACGGTATAAACCGCCGAGTCAACGCATCATTAAAATAATTTTGTTAGATGTTGAGATTTTTTTTTATTTACCTTCTGTTTCGTCCACTATTTTCGCCTTTTTCATTTTGGACGCCGGTCGATCTTCGTCCTCATGTCCCCGCTTTAAGTTTTCCGGTTCCGAATCAGATGAAGAAGCGGAAACATGTTTGGTCATTATTTTCTTCAACTTTTTCCAAAATTTATCTTCTTTTTCACGTTTCTTTGTCATCTTCTCTGAATTACCCATTTCAAAAAAAAAAATTTACACAATTGAAGGCTCTTAGATCGTTTCCTTGCGCGCACGAAAAACGTTATGACGTTACCATGGTGGAAGATAGTGGACGGAGGCTAGTTGGAAGATCTTTTGTTTTTTATCAGCTCTAAAAAATCGTGGCCCAGCGTACCGAAGTAGGCGGTACTACGTTGTAATCACGAGAACGAGACTCGTAAGATAATTCGGAGATTATCATCTTCCCAATCGGTTGGTGGACCAAAACCGTTGTGAAATTTTTCAAAGCCCTTGAAATATCGGACAACAATTTTTCATAAACTGTGGACTGTGCACGTTGCACGTATTCTCAACGTAATCACGATCCTATGAGTGAGACTCACATCCCTGAAATACAATGAAAATTGATATTTCTGAACTTCTTCAATTTCATTTGGCAATTTTCGCCCACAAAAATCCCGCAATTTTCGAACATATTTTCTCAGCGATCAACAATATAAACCTACAAAAAAAGATCGTCCATAATAATAAAAATAAGACGAACGAAATGTAAAAAGGTGCTTCCATTGCGTTCCAACGTTGCAAACTTCAACACCATTGCGTTCCAACGATGCAAACTTCGACGTCATATGATCCTTTCGTAAATGATTAGTCCTTCGACTCACAATATCCATACACGTACATGCACATCAACGCGTATGTATAAAATCCCATATTGCGTAATGAGATATTCCATTATATAGCTTCTGAAGAAAAAAACGTCGACTTCTCATGCCCGTACAATTAATATTTTAATATAGTGTATATAATCGAGATAGGAATAATAACGACCACAGCAATAACAACAACAATAATGACAACGATAAATAATAATGATAATAAATATATCGGGTCAGAAGTTGCCAGCTGGCGTATAATCAGCGCAATTAATAATGACGTAAGTGGGCAATAACCATCGCGGAAGGTCCTCTCGACACAGTGGCGCGAGAGACACGCGTCCACGCCCACATCATCGCGGAACGATCGATTAATAAATCTCATGTATACTATAATAGCACTCGACCCAATCTTCGTGCGGATACACACACACACACACACACACACAGCCATGCAAATAGGTGGAATAATCAAAGGTCGTAGACTCGCGAATCCGACACAATTGCCAACGAACCGAGCAAATTCCCCGATTAATGAGATACCACGCGGCCGCGCGCGAGCCTTTAATTAAAAGCGCGCGCGCACTCGCGTTATACATCGCATCAGATTTGCCCGCGGCTTGTTCGAGATTTGACCTCGGTTACGTGCGCAAATTATCGACATTCTTCCCCGGGCTGATGATGCGACAAAGATAGGGAGGAAGGGAGTTTGAGAGGAGATAATTGACAGAAAAAAAAAAAGCACAAACGAAGACACCGACGAAATTTGATCCAAGCAAGGGTGGAAGAAAGAAGGAGGGTGTCGACGATAAAAGCTACGGGAAAAAAAAGACAACCAGATTTAATGGAAAACAAAAAAAAAATGTTTAACTTGTCTCGGGTGAGGGTGAGAAAAGAAAAGAAAGATTCGACGACGATTAGCAGCGACTGGCGCGAATCGTGTTGGTCGTTATAATACATATGCACATAAGTATTCATTATATATATATCGACAAACTAACGACCGTGTCGAAGTTTTTTTTATCTGCGAGGCAGGAGGGGGCGAAGATTCCCGTCAGTCGGAGTCTTTGATCCATCGGTGGGTATTAGAATTAGAGCTACTCGGGAGTGAACCTGCGAAACCTGAGGGCGGACGATAGGGAGAACAAGTTCCCAAGAAGAATGAAGAATAAAAAGGAAGAAAAAAAACAAGGAAGGGTCCGGTAATGAGGGCCGCAAAATCTGCACCGTAATCTCTCGCCCGCCACGTCTGGGCGAGCGTCTACCTTGCATGGTATTATTTTTTTCCTCCTCACTATCATGTGTGTACACACACACGCGCGCGCGCGCGCACACACACACGCACACACACACACACACACACGCACGCACGCGCGCGCGCGCGGACACACACACACACACACACACACACACATTCACTTTTTCATTGCAGACCCATCTTGGTCGAGTTCGTGCGGTCTCGGCGAGGCCGCCTTTGAAATATTCGGGTGCTCGAAGGAGCATCGGCCCTTGCGTGCTGAAGTAGTAGCCCACATTTTGGTCATGAATCATAGATCCTCGCCAACTGCGAGAACGACATAAGGAGGAAGAAATAAAAAAAGGACAAAAAGGAGAGAGAGAGGGAGAGAGAGAGAGAGAGAGAGAGAGAGAGAGAACGGCAGCAAATAATTATGCGATAATGGCTCACCGAGTCTGAGTGGCTGTATCAATCGGGAGGTCAAGAAACCTCGTAGATTGCTACCGTACGAAGAGGAATCGACGATGAGAACGAGAGAATAGAGAGAAAGAGACTGTTCCAGAGTTCGGTACCGTATCGAATTTCTAAACGCCATTACCCGTTACCCTGAACTCTACTCGGGAGAGAATAGATAATAATATATTGGCTTGGTCCTCTTGCTGGTCTTAAGGATCACCAAGATAGTAAAACGCGGGAGAGAGAGACAGAACATCTATTGCTGTCAGAGCTATACTTCTGTTGCAGTTTGCTGCTGATGATGATGCTTCGACCTTCATAGTGTTGAAGTTTCCATCGCTGGAATGCAATGACAATCCTTTATTTTTTCATTTCGTTATTTTTTTACTGACTAAACTGTTCTTTTGCAGTTTTACGTTATCCGGAGAGTACCTTCTCAATCCGTTGCTCCGACGGACCTGTCTTTATTTTTCTACACAGCAGCTGAAATATCGGAGTACAAGTTTTCATAAACTGCGGACTGTACAAGTTGCACGTGTTTCACGCAATCATGATCCCGTAAGAACAAAGTTCGCACCATTGGACTAAAGTAAATGTCCCAATTATTGAACAGCTGAGGATCTGGGGGATTAAATTTGGTGAGAAAAAAATATAAAATCAAGAAAAAACCATCGCTTTCACGTTCAAATGATACTTTGATATTTGTACTTTCAAAAAATCACCCTTTAAATTATTTTTAAATGATTTCAAATGAAAAAAAAAGAATAACAATGTGAAGCATGCAAATGTCCCAATTATTGAACACTGGAAGTGCCTATGTCCCTAATATTGAACAGGCATGTCCCAGTTATTGAACACTCTAGAGAATTCTTTTTCCGTTCTGAAAATATTATTTTGGGTACAATATTAAGAAATAAAAGCAAACTCAAACACTTAAATAATCTTTTAGTAATCATGTAAAAATACAAAAATATATATTTAGTCTCTTTTGACAGGTTTTTGGTTCATTCGCATTTGGTTTATTTTTGCTTTTAAACTCGAACTTTATTTTATATTTCTTTCCAGCTTCCTCGTTTTTATGTTCTGTTTTTGTTCGATTTTGTCGCAGCTTGGCTCCCTGAAGTATCGGAGAGCAAAAAATATTGATCATTACATTCGTATTTTTAGGATCCATTTGGGTTATATTTTCTTTTTACTTTTCTTTTTATGTTTATTGCACGAAAATACAAATAAAAAATATATATGACGATCTCAGAGTTATTATTAAAAGAATAAAGGTAAGTTTATTCAGGAACTTACAGTTTTCATTTGAATAAATCCAATTCACACGATCTGTCACACGTTAACTGTCTCGATGTTTTGATGGGTTTAATGACGCCGTCTTGGAGAATTCGAGTGTTCAATAATTGGGACACACTGCATTTTCTATGTCCCAATGATCGAACAACGTATTTTTTAACAAATAATTAATTTAAAAAAAATTAATTGTTATTTGTAAGAATTTTTCTGAGGAACCTGAAACGCCTTTACTTTTTGAGATACGACAGTTTTTGAATTTTTTATGCCCTTACGCATGAAGCGGCGCGTCTTAGCAAAAACGATAAGCAGTTACCACGATACGTCAAATGGGGTCACCGGTGCTGATCAAATAATTTTTTGCTCTATTAATTAAAGCTTTTTTTTGCACAAGTAAGGTAACGTTTCGATAGCTAAAAGTTCCATATATGTGCTGAAATTTGTATAAATACGTAAATGCATGCAGGTGAATGATGAATAATAAAAATACAAGATAGTGTTCAATAATTGGGACCTTTACCTTACAATGAGAATTCTGTTGCTGAATTGCTTGAATTTCCCTTGGCAAAGTTTGCCCACAAAAATGCCTCACCCATCATTTGAGATGCTTGTTCAAAGGCCTAGAATCCAAATATGCAAAAAACGATTTTGTACAACAATCAAAATGAGTCGATAAGATCATATTTTCGAAACCTTTGTTGCATCATTGAAGTGGAACGGAAATCCTTCCGTATTTTTAAAATTCTTCAGCTTCATTGCTTCCGAAATGTACCAAATATTCGGCAGTGATCCGAGATATTTAGATTTGTATTTCATTTTAATAGGTGGCCTTGAATGACCTTGAACGACTTTGACTAATGTTTTTTATGCGGCTTGAGGTGCTCCACAAGATGGTTGAAAAAAAAGTACCATTCCGTTTAAAAAAGTGGAGGTGACCTTCACAGTGCTTCAGCGCCTCCACCGAAGTAAAAAAAATTGGCCGTGTTTGATGGCCCCCTTCACAACGTACGACTTTTGTCTGGAACATGTTTTTGTGACGTCGATAATTACCGAGTTATTTCGGGTGGCAGAGATCAGGGGGACACCCTGTATGT
This sequence comes from Ophion obscuratus, assembly GCA_964007375.1. Lineage (NCBI taxonomy): Eukaryota > Metazoa > Arthropoda > Insecta > Hymenoptera > Ichneumonidae > Ophion > Ophion obscuratus. The sequence continues at coordinate 3,878,484 of OZ023313.1, forward strand.
GTGTACAATGGACACCCGCATGCACAGGCACCTTCTTGGTGCCTTGGAGGATAGTCCTCCGCAGCCTGCTATCCCCTTGGCGACCTAATGTCTTCAAAATCATCTTGAAATGAGAGCATATGGAGAGTAACGTCACTTTAGAAGTCGATATGGAAGAGATGTGCATATCAAAAGTGTCTGTATACACACACTTGGTGTATACAGACATAGAAACGTGTACAAAGTTGGAATGGATACAAAGGAATGGAATCCCCCATCCCACTATGGTCAGAGGACGTCTGGTCAGCAGAGAGGCTGGACTCGGGCCGCTTAAAGCGTTAGAGGCACCATGAACATGTCCTTCTGTTTGGCAGCAGCCGGCTATACGAGTGGAAGCGAGCCAGTTGGTCTCGAAGCGAGGAGATCCGTGATCGAAGTTGGCGCATAGCTCGTGTGCGAGAGCCGAGCCTGCATATTATTGGTATGCAAAACTTGACGGGTCACGACGATGAGGAACGGCCGCAGACAGATTGCTGGCATAGATGGAAAAGTGAACTCTTCACACAGCGCAATCACGACACGGACCAAGAGCAATTGTGCTTGAATGCTTTCGGACATTTCTCACATACTGCTGGCAATTAGTTTTTTCTTCTTTTTTTTTCGTGTTGATATTGATTCTTCTTCTTCTGGACGAATTTTTATTCAACCTGTTGCGCGCTTTTGTTCGTTGGATTTATTCGAGAAATTTCGCTTCCTTTTTGTGGTTTTTTCTCGGAAGTCTGCTTGAGCTTGACATTTTTTACATATGATTTTTTTATGGCAGAATTTTGGTCTAGTCTTTATTTTGACAGTGTTGAATTTTGCATCGTTGGGACGCAACGGAAATTCTATTTTTTTCTATACATCTTTGCTATCACCCAAGTTATTTTGTTGTCGCATATTTGACTTGTAAGATTTGGAAAAAAATCGTAAAAAACGTTCGTGTAATTCTCGTAGTTCGAAACTGGCAAAATATTCGGATGAAAATTAGTTGACGGTTAAAAAAATCGTTGCATTCCCATGCAAACTACAACACTACTTATTTTATCGGTTTTTTGGAAGTCTGCGTGAGGTTGAAATTTTTTAAATACGATTTTTTTATTCCAGAGTATCATAGCCTAGTTTCAACTGAAATTTAATATGTTATTAATTAAATTAAAAAATATAATTAAAAAAATAAATAAAAATATAAATATAAGATTATAAATATAAACATGGATATAAACATATAAATAAATAAAGTAAATGAAGATACAAATAAATAAAAAGGAAGATATGAAAATGAATTAATTGAATTAATAATTTCAACAAAGCTTTTGCAAAGATTCAAAAAAATGACCGTCCTTTTTTATTTTTTCTTGTTTTTCTTATTCAAAATCGAGTACCAATTGGTTCTTTTTTTTTCGTTCCCTTTTTTCGTACGTCTCGATAAATATTCGAAATTTCGTTCGAGATTTGGGACAATAAAAGTGACTTTGCGGCCATAATGGGCGTAATAAAATTGAATGTGCGAGGGTGGATATCGAGAGATTACAATATATATGTATATCACACACACGCACGCACACACGCACGCGCGAGCAGGCACACACACGCGCGCGCGCGCAGGCACACACACGCGCGCGCGCGCACACACACACACACACACACGCGCGCGCGCGCGCGCGCACATACACACACACACACGCACGCACGCACGCACGCACACACACATTGAGCAGCAGCGCGCTGGATTAGCCCATCTGCAGTATTACGTACATACGTAGAGTCGATATGAAAAGTTGGGGTCTATAACGCGATTGGTACCAGAACCGCGCGCCCGGTAGCGCGGAATTTATGAAATTTCGTGTCCGCGTGGCCGATACCAGTATTACTGGTATGACCGGCCCATAGAAAACGAGAGTCAACCGTGAGAGATTTACGATATCGATAAATACGTCGAAGGCACCCTAAGTTATAGGCGGGTATAATCTCGGTGAGTTCTTTGCGGATTCCCTCGCCGCACGACGTGCTCAAGCGGACACAATGTTATAATACTGCCGATTTCAACACGCGCTAGTGCCCGCCGCGTATATATTTTTCAAGCCTCGCCTTTATAACGACGCGCGCTCGTGGAGATTCATTCGGCGACAACTCGCGGCTCTCGTTTCATTGTGGTCCATTTCGTCGAGAATTTGTCGCCTCTCAAATGTGACCAAACCCACACACATATATACATATATATATATATATTTGAGTGTGTCGAAAAAAATGTTTTTTTCGGGTGTTCCACTTTTGATTAATCAAGTGAACGGGAAAATTATTTCATTGGAAGTTTTTAATTTATTTTAACGTTCGATCTATTGGAAATATTTAATTTATTTCAACTTCTAATTCATTGAAAATATTGTATTTTTTTTAACTTTCAATGTATTGGGGATGTTGAATTTACTTTAACTTTTCATTTGTTGAATATATCTAATCTATTGTAAATTTAAATTTATCGTAAATATTTATATATAAATTACATTTTCCAATCCCATCGACAGAGTATGCCTCTACACAGAAACGATTCAATTGGCTGGGAGTGAGACAGTCGATTTTTTTTTTCGTGACGTGAAGTAACTCGATCGTTTCGTAATTACCTTTAAAAAAAAAATAAGTGGCGACATTCGAAAATCGGTTACAATGAAAGGAATCAGTGATTGAAAGGCTCCAATTTTCCCACGTGCATGTATATTGTGCATACATATACATACGGTCTCTGAAAAATCTGCATAGGATGGACCGTCTGGGCGCAGAAAATTGGCGGTTCTCCGGTAGCACGAAAGGGAGGCTCGGAAGTGGGAAAAGATAATAGAGATTAAAGAGACTACAGGTCAGAGAGAAAGAAAGAGAGAGAGAGAGAGAGAGAGAGAGAGAGAGAGAGCGAGCGAGAGAGAGAGCCTAAAGAGAAAGGCAGCAGGTTGCAGGGTGGCGCATCCCTCTCGCATGTGTGACTACACTCATATGATGACTGTGAAGAAGGACCGGCTGGGGCCTGGGTGCGGTTGTGTACAGCAGACTATGGCAAACGGAGGACAGCAACACAACGGCGGGAGCAGAAGCAGCATCACCACCGCACAGACAACGTCTCGGGTGGTCGCTGCTTTGGTTTCGCCGGGCGAATGTACGAACCAACGTACTAAAGAACGAACAAGACGGGACCAATATGCCCGGGGTGCATACCCTTCACGGCGTCTTGCAATCTCTCTCTCTCTCTCTCTCTCTCTCTCTCTCTCTCTCTCTCTCTCTCTCTCTCTCTCTCTCTCTCTCTCTCTTCCTCCGCGTGCCTCGCTCCTCCCCCGATATATTAGCGATGAGCTCTCTTCGACTCTGTAATTATAAGGGACCGGTTTCTCTTTCTCTCTCTCGCAACTCAATTGTCCTCAGTCCTGAAGTCTCGTTGTTGCGTTCGTATCGAGTGGATTTGCAGAGAAATACGCGGCAAAGAAATTTCCGGATTTTGACAAAAGTTTCAACATATTTTTTGTCAGACGCGAGGGAGAACGAGAGACAATATGTGCATAAGAGAAGAGGGGCATTTTTGTCTTTTTGTTGGCCCTTACGAAAGTTACGATCTTCGTACCTTTCGCCTTATTGTGCGGACAAGCCCTTTCGCCCCTTTGACTGTTCGCTGGGCAAGACAGAGCGGAAGACGAAGTGGAGGGACCTCCCGAGTATCGGTCCTTAAAAATATCGTAGCTTGTTTTCGACCACCGATGCGTGCATATGTATGTTTCGTGTGTGTTTGAGTGCATGCTCCAATTTGCATGCCTGCGGACCCTCTTTTCCCTTCTCTCTCGCCCTTTCTCTCTCTCTCTCTCTCTCTCTCTCTCTCTCTCTCTCTCTCTCTCTCTCCCTCCCTCTCAATCCCTTTTGATGAATTCATGACCAGACGAGAACCCTTGGATCGCCCTAAGCCGAAGGTGCCACAACAGTGAAGTGGGCCAACGTGTACGCGTTTGCCGAGGAAAATAAAAAATAAATTCGACACGTGCTTCAATATATATTCAATCTATGATATCAAAATTCGACTAAGGCGCGATAAAATTGTCACGGAAAATCACGTAAAATATTTACACCGTTCTCCAAAAGTTTTTGAATTTTTTGTCCTTTTTTAATTGACATTTTTGTAACCCTGATGTGGTTTTAATCCTCAGGTAGCCGGCTTCCTATCGTTGTATATTGTGACAAATATTTTACCTTCTGAAAAAATGTTTTTTCAATTTTGAAAATTTTGAATTACAAATTGTTATATAAAAAAGGAGTAAATAAGTATTAATAAATAGGTTATAATAAACAATGTTGACTTTCAATTGCTTATTGAAAGTCAACATAGATAAAGCCAATATAATAATAACAATAGTTACATTTTACAACGTCATTGTTGCAAAAAAGATAGAATTTTCACTTTTCATACAATAATAGCAAAAAATAATGAAAATTGTACATTGTAGTAAGTACATTTCAATGATTTAATCCAATAATTCGAATTTACTGAATGCATTCTTTACACTTTGTGATTGTCACCGCATGCTCGTCGCAGACCGGCTTTTAGCCGTCAACGCAACCCTTCCTTGTCGTCTTTCGTTTGCGAATCGGTTGCTTGCTGCAAATGTGGCATGACTTTGGATTATAAAGGTCATTGTATATAATCTCACTATTGTATTTGTCTTAAGGGGTTAGGACACTCTAGAGGCCCAAAAATAGGCTTTTTAGGATTTTTTTTTTTTTTTTCAGAAGAACTACAAACAATTATCTAACGATTTTTTATGCAAATTTTTCACGATCCAAAAATTTTCTTAAAAAATCGTTAATAACAAATGGACTATGCGATATGAAAAAAATTCAACGTATTTCCATAGACAATGTATTTTTCAAGTTATATTCAACATTTCAAGTGAGACGGTTGAAAATTGTCTTAGTTTTGTTTCTGGCCAAATTAAAAAATGCGGTCTTGAGATAAACGCTGCACAGCCGCTATTTTGAAATTAATCGCTTAACAAAAATTATTGTATATAGGCACTGGTATGTATGATAAACACCCTTTTTTGTAATCACGATTTATTTTGTAGTTTTTCTAAAAAAAAAATCCCCAAAAAGCCTTTTTCCGGCCTCTAGGCCTAAGGCCCTCGTATTCGACAACTCGCCGAATATTTATTTCCTATCAAAAATCACATCGTCAGGTCTCAAGACCCCTTAAAACCGCTATTAAAAATGCTCTCCAATCAAAATTCTAATCCCATCCTAAATTCTATCACATAACAAAAATAGGAGGCAGTATACCCTATATTTTATATTTTCCTTTATGATCCCCATTGCAAGAGATAACGAAGGAGAGCATTTTATTTATTTATTCATTTATTTATTTCCTTATTTAAATTTTATTTATTTATTAAATGTATTACGAATTAATTAATCAATTTATTCATAACTTTATAAATTCTTTTTCATTTTTCTATATTCATTATTATAAATATTAAAGTAAAAAACATTTATTTCATTTATCTATTTACTTAGCGAGAGAACTGAACAATTCTGAGCTCGTCCGTGGAGTGTTTCACTCATCGCGCTATCGACACAATAATGCCATCAATTTTCATCGTGCAAATATTTGTCTAGCATCGCGAATGGGGCAACGGAAGCAACTTATGCGGAGCTGTTATCATCGCTGCAAATCGATCGATCCGCGCACAGATCTCGAAATGCGCGCATAAGCGACCCAAGGGAAGACGTACCGTGCACGGTTCGTCGTAATAGAGAACACAAAACACACTCGGACGTATTATAGCGTGAGTGTGCTGTGTGTATGTTACATATAAATCGATTGTACAGCACGTGATCAAGTTCGAGACAAGGCAAGTATCGCGATCGCATCTGTTATGTACACGTACGTATATACAATTGATCCGAGTATCGAATGGGCGAGTTCTCGAGATCGAGATTTTCTTCTTCTCAACGCCACTGGGTGCATGCAGCGATGAGAAGAGGAGCGAAGAATCCGCATGCATTTTCATCGTATCGAGAGAGAAAGAGACGGAGAGAAGTAGCTTGATGTCATTCCACGTCAGAATTCTTGCGTGTGAAAAAAGTCAAAGCACAAGACAAATTACGTTGAAATTTTCATCGTTGGAATGCAGCGAAAATTCTTTTTTTTTTCCTTCTCGCATAATTTACTTCGGCAAATTTAAAGTAGGAAAATCGCACCAACACTCACATTGATTGAGAAGATTCTCATTGATGATCCACAACCTCAACAAAAACTTTGTCTAATTAGGTATTATTTTTTATTATTTTTTTTCTAATTTTGTAAAAAAAATATTTTTCATTGTTTAATATTTATTATCATTAAATTAAGGTAAGAAATATTTTTTTTGTTTAAGAATTGTTTTTTAGTTTATGTATTTAGTGATTTGGATTTTATTTACTTAATTTTACTTAATTATACTTAATTATTATCTGAATGCGAAGGGAAGGGCATTTATGGAAACACCCTTTAAAGGGTAATCAAGAAAATAAAATTCTTCATCATTTAATTATTTATAATATTATAGATTCTTTTTCATTTTTCAATATTTATTAAATGATTAAACGATCTTACCAAGTGAAGTTCTATCATAATTGTAGGTAGCGCCTTTTCCGAAGTGATCAATTGGTAATACCCCTACTCCATACCGATTTCGCCACAAGCTTCAAAGCTATATGATCTGATCTGAAGTATTTGTCGTGTGTATGCTGTTTATGCGTCCGCTATATTCCGTCATTCTTTAAAGCGTTGCCGTTATTTTATATGAGTTTCTATGCATGCATTAGATGGGTTTTTGGGTGGGAGTTGATCACTTCGGAAGAGGCGCTACATACAATTATGATAGAACTTCACTTGGTAAGTTCGTTTAATCATTTAATTGTATTTCGCGCCTCTTCCTCGTGATCAATTGGTAGATGTTTAAAGCTATGAACGGCCACAATGAAACATATTTTTTTATAACAATATTTTGTCTTCCACTATATAGGTCACACTAACCATATGGGACGTGTATTTACTAATTATTGTGATTTTAAGATCGCTCATGCGTATGAGTGTGTATCGTTATTAATATTTAAGTGGTAAAACTTCGCGAATGTTGACGATCTGGCTATCCATCCTGCTGTTTTCCTTGTCTTTTCGATATTAACATTATTTCTTTCAGCAGCTGACGTCGAAGCGTGACGTGTACTGTGAGCTGTGAATTTTTCCGTGTCAATACCGCTATTGTTTAACGTTAATTTAACCCATCGACTTAGAGTTTGTGATGATACGGCCCGAAACGGTTTTTTAAACGATATAAAAAGAGACTGTACAGAATCCCTTAAGGATTCTGTTTTGTCTATATAACATTTTAATGTTGAGGCGGTGCAAAGTTTTTCGTCTTCCGTATAAAAGGGTATTATTAATATAGGCTGTTTTCGATTACGGCCACTTGTTTTAATTCGGTCGGGGATTCTGATTTCGAGGGTGTCGTGAGTTTCTTGAATATTTTTAAATTTGATTAAGGAGTATGTTTGCATCCTGTGTCCAGTGATGAGAGCCGATAATGTTATTAGTTTCATGGTCAAATCTTTGAGCGTAAGTTCTTTGTTCTTTGGTAGTGTTTGAAAATAGTTTAAGACGATTTTCGGTTCCCAAATGGAATCGTATTTCGGGCGTGTTGGTCTCAGGTTATGTACTGCTTTAAAAAACCTTTTTACGTGGTGATCTTGGCCAACTTCTGGTCCGATGATTAGGGAAATTGCGGATCTGAGAGTGTTCAGCGTGCCATGAGAAGCTCCGTTTTCGTATTCTTTTGCGAGGCATTTGAGGATTTCTGAGATCGATCCGGTATACGGTGATATTGAATTTTCGGAACAGTATGTCCACCAACGTTTTAGTGCTCCATCATATCGTTTTAGCGAGGTTTCGCTCAGTGACGAGATCATGATTTCAATCGCTGTTGCTGGTGTATTTTTCAAGGTGAATGCTTGCCGGATCGCTTTCCGACCACCAGGGAAATGTTCTGCCAAATTGGATGATGCTGCTTGTTGTGATCAATTAAAAGGTTAACATTAGGCTCAAAGGTGAAGCATTCTTCAACGAGCATCGCTTGGAAAATAGGGTACCATGGCTGAGCTGGCCATTTTGGTTCGACCAGAATTCCGTGCGCGCCCTCGTGTTTGATTTTTTGTAGTGTTCGTGAGGTTAACGAGAAAGGGGGAAATGCATAGAAAAAATATGTTTTCCACGAAACCGTACAAGCATTGACCGCTATAGAACCCGGATGGCGTAGCCAAGAGATGTATCTCTCGCATTTTGTATTTTTCCTGCTGGCAAATAGATCTATGTCTAGTTCTCCAAATTTGTTAACGATTTTTTCGAAAGCTGTGTCTGCTAGTTCGAATTCGGTTTCTGGTTGAAGTCTCCGGGATTCTTTGTCTGGTTCGATATTCATTTTTGAGCTAATGTATGATGCGAATATCCAAATGTTCCTGTCCTCGCACCATTTCCAGATTTCTCTCGATGTATTGTTGAGATGTTGAAATCGAATTCCTCCTTCTCGATTGATGTATGAGATCGCGGTAGTGTTGTCGATTCGGAGAATTATTTGACAATTCTTTTTGTTTTTTGCAAAACATTTGAGGCCGAAGAATGCTGCTAGTAATTCGAGATAATTTATGTGTGAACGTCGCTCATCTTCACTCCAATATCCGTGAGATCTTTGTTCATTGCAGAATACTCCCCAACCGGATAATGATGCAACGGAAAACATTTCTAATGCGAAGTTATAATCTCTGATCGGGTTATATGCCGATAAGATGTTCGATTTCCACCATGAAAAGTCTGCTAATAGATTCTCTGATATAGTCATGTCTCCTTCATATTTTTCTCTATTAGCTCTGAGAGCCATGTTCTTTTTTCGTTCGAAGGCCTTGGTGCAACCCCGACCATAGTTAACCGCGAAGCAAGCCGAGACTAAGGTTCCGAGGAATTGTGCAAATTTTCGAACTTTACATGTTTTTGTATTGCTTAATTCTGTAGCTTTTTTCTTAATACCCTCTTTTTTGTTATTCGTTAGTTCAATTATCCAGCGTGCAGAGTCAAATTGAAATCCGAGGTATTTACATTTTTTGCTTGGTACAAGTTGACTTTTCTTCTCGTTGATTATAAATCCTAATTTTCTTAAAAGTTCACACGTCCGTTTGATGTTAGAAATACATTGCTCATAAGAATTTCCAAAGAGTAGAAAATCATCAAGATATACGACTGATAAATATCCTTCTTTTCTTAATTTTCCTACCACGGGTTTTATTATTTTTGTAAAAACGAGAGGGGCAATGCTAAGGCCGAATGGTAGGCACGTGAACGCGAAATATTGTTGATTGAACTGAAACCTGATGTATTTTCTATTCGATTTTCCGAGTGGAATCAGATAGTATGCATCTTTGAGGTCTAGAGTGGCCATGAAACAATCAGGGCTCATAAGTCTTATTACGGTTTTTCGGTCTCCCATTTTAAAATGTTCAGCTTCAATGAAGGAGTTGAGTTCTTTTAAATTTATAATTAGTCTGTTTGACCCATCGGGTTTTGGTCTTAAGAAGATTCTCGAGATAACTTGATTTTTTGTCGGGTGGCATCGAACTATAGCTCCTTTTTTGAGTAATTCATCAATTAGTGTCGAGATTTGTTGTTTTTCAGCGGGGGACCATTTCGGTTCAATAGGTACTTTGTTTTGAGTGACTGTGGCCACAAAGGGGGTATTCTATAACCTTTGATCCATGAAAGAATTTTTGGATCGGACGTTATATTTTTCCAATTTTGTTGGAAGAATTGGAGTCTGCCGGACAGTTTACCTACAGGAATCAATGACGTCCATTCTGGTAGTTGTGATCTCTTCTGTTCTGGTTCTGGTACGGTTTCTGGTGGTATTGACGCGTGTGTGATTTTTGTGTTGAGTATAGTTTCGCAGTCAGGTGGTTCTTCTGTAGTTGGGACGAATACTTCTGCCCGCCAAGCGTCGTCGCCTGCATTTTTTGTGCTTGGTAGCGCGGCGGGGCCTTGAAGTTTTTTGAATTTTTTGGTGTCTGGTATTTTGACGTAGGTTTCAGTTCGGAGACTGAGCGTTCCAGGTTTTTGGGTGATTTGAGTCGATCTTCCAAATCTTTGCCGCACAACCACTCTTCGACTGTCGAAGTTTGTAGCGCGTCTGTCACGGAAACTTTTACTGGTGCTACAACAAGGCTTTTCCTTACTGCCGTTTCTTCGCGTTGAAGATCTGCTAGGAGTCTCGATGTATCACTCAGGCATTATAAGATTTCCGGCATTGTTGTTTTCCTTGATAGCTTTTGGTAAGGCTTTGCCTTGTGCAGAAAGACAAGCAGCAATTTTTTTCTTGTTTTGAGACGATGCGGTTGTCTCATTTTAAAACTGCTTCTGTTGCTATCGATTTTAGTTCTGGGCTCAATTTTGGTGGGTCAATGAAGAGACAATTGTTCGGCAGAGGGTACTTTTTTATGATTTCAACGTACTGTAATAGGTTTTGGAATTGTTGGCCCTAAAACTCTGTCTGGTGCAATATGTTTGCCCATGACTTTGAAGAAGATTTCCGGTAAGTCACCGGATTCATCGAGTTCCTCTGTAGCTGTCGTTACTTCGGCTTCTCGAATCTTATGTACGTCTTCATTAATCATGTTTGAAATGTCATCCTTATTTTCTCGTGGATTGTCATTCCATGCTTCGTGTAGCGTTTGAGCGTCGATCTGTGAAGTCGAACGGTTACCTGTATTAACCAAATGAATTTTTCGCGTGATACATCACCTGTTGTATAATATTTGGATGGTTTAAATCTTGCAACAACAAGATTTGATTATGGTGTATCGTTGCCATAGCTACAGCTTTCTCGGATATGCAAGGCATAACGAGCGGCATTGTTCCATTTTTATTTTTAATTTTAGTAGAGGCTGAGTTACAACTCCTCTGACAGATAAGAGTCTGTGCAGAGTGCCTGCTTCGCTACAGCGAATAATCCTTGGTTAGTTCTGTATATTTGTTTGGTTCCGTTGTCATGGTGTCAACGCGATCTAAAAATTTTCCTTGTTAGGGGTTGAGAAAATTTTACTTACTGTTTCTCCCAATGTTTTTCGGGCTGCAATTTTCAATTTCCGAATTATTTCCAGGGGCTTCGTGGTGACGTCTCCTCTTATTTTTGTGTTCGTAGTTATGACTACGCGATGAGTGTGTGTTCGAAGATCGCGAGGCATGTCTTCTACGGCGATGTTTCTGTCTTGATTTATTCTTTGCTAGCTGGCGTTCTATCCGCTTTAGACGTTTCTCCAATTGTTCTTCGTTGTTTTATGTGTCTGAATCTTTATTTTTATTTCCATACGGAAACATTTTTCGTATTTTTATTTTGTTTAATTGGTGAGATAGATCGTGGCTTGTCGGCACAAAGAAAAGGAATGACGGAATATAGCGGACGCATAAACAGCATACATACGACAAATACTTCAGATCAGATCATATAGCTTTGAAGCTTGTGGCGAAATCGGTATGAAGTAGGGGTACTACCAATTGATCACGAGGAAGAGGCGCGAAATACAATTATTGTAAGTATGAAAGTAAAAAACATTTTTCATATTTGATTTTCATTTTTCTGAGTTCCAACGTATATTCTTGCGGGTTTTTACGCATTACCCTACCCAATTGAACCCTTTCCTATCACTCCCGACCGCACTTCGCAAATCTAACCTAACGCTCCGTTGCGTCCACAGCCGTCTTAACTGGTTATACGCAGTTAGAAATGTCAAAAAATCGATTATTTTCTTATTGCATTTTCGGAATGTACAAATATGTGAGTATATTCCCTGAAAAATTGAAATCGATCCAGCGAATATTCTCGAAGATATACACATATTTGTAAGGACGCTCGGAGCGCATCTCCGAGCGTGCGAGAAACTTCAAACGCGTTTTCTCAAAACGGTGTTTTCAAAGTCGGCAAGCACGATTTCTCAAAAACGGCTCAACCGATCGGTCTGCAAGTTTAACACAACCTTGTCAGATATATTCTTCAGGTATTGACCGAAGGAATAAGATTTCCGATAATTATTTCTATTTTTTTTTCAACGATTTAACGAAAAAATTTGGTCGAAAATCAAAATTGTTTCTTTCCGGAGCCACCATTTTGTCAAAAATTAAAATTTCGACTATTCCTTCGATCAATACCTGGATTCATCTATCCCCTAAAAGAATCTTTTTGGTTCTTTCATTTTAGATAATCCAAACCGGAGATACTTTGCTCACCGCCGGACACTTTTTTTTCGGGAACCTCCAGGAGACTTCCTACAGGAACAATGTTAATAAATATTCTTGAAAATAAAAAATGCCAATGTAAAGCTAAAAGAAGCCATTTCACTGCCTAATACTTTTCGTTTTGCCCAAATAAAGTCCTTGTCCAGAAAAAATTCGTGAAAAAACGACTTTTTTGGTCTTGCAACTGCGTATAACGCCTTAATACCTTCACCAGGTTTTCCCCCCCATTTTGACGGGTCACCGTTTGTTATCGCTCTAATTTCGTCTAGTAACCAATTTTCTTGACCACCTTGTCTACTCCATTCTCATCACTTCTCTAATATACCTCAACACTCTTTCCCTCATCACATATGCCATAGTAAGCACTCCTAGTTCTCTCCTCCATATACAATTTGGCGTCGTTCTGTCCACCCCTAACGTCATCGCACAATACCTGCTCTGTATTTTTTTCAAATACAACATCCGTAATATCCATCATTATAAATATCAAAGTCCAATATATTTATTTCATTCGTTGAATGATTTCATTCCATTTAATTATCTAGATTTTAATTATCTAGTCATTTATTCATTAAATAAAATTTAAATGTATCATATCTAATTATTTTAAATATGACAAATGCTTTTTCATTTTTCAATATTTTTGGAAATATCAAAGTAAAGATTTTTTCCCCTCTCGAAGATGCAGACTACAAAAGCATCGTGAACAAAAAAAAACCAAAGAATCAACAATCAAACCACTTCATTGTACGCCATCTCGAAAATTCCCCTTTCCCCTAACATTCCATATTCCCCCGAATCAGTACTCGCATCTTCATCGATATACCGCATGCCCGTATAATTCAAGCGTAAAATATTCATCGTAACCGTACAATAATAGCTTCTTCATTACAATAATTTATGTAAATACACGTCAAGGAACATTACGAGTCTTTTTCTCTCTCAATTTTCTCGTGCGCCCCCTTCTTCGCGAATAACCTTGATCGTTTCACTCAATTACGAGACGTGCGAAACAACCGTTCGTGTCTTACAAGAGTACATACGTGTACGAAGTATAATTGTGTATTGCCGGTATGCCGGTGAATTTTTTGTTCTCTCTCTCTCTCTTTCTCTCGTTTTGCATTGTCAGGATCTTCCCTCCGAGTGTATTGAAGCTTTGCGCGTGTAAACGGTACAACGAGTCCTGGATAGATCGCCACAGCTGACGGATTATCGTCTCCACATCTCTCTTTATCCCTCAGCCGTTTATTTTTTACTTCAGTGCCTCCCGCACTGCCCCCACCCCTCTCTCTCTCTCTCTCTCTCTCTCTCTCTCTCTTTCTCTCTTTTTCTCTGCCTTTCCCGTGCCAGTGCAGCGAGAGAGTCAACGTACAAAGTGTTTCTGCTATATGGCAATGCCTCCAGGCTGCAGCCTGGCAATTTGTGTTCTCTGAAAAGTCCACCAACCGGACCTCTTTGACGTACAAAAAGGCTAAAAAAAAAAATCCTTTCCGAGCAGCGATTCGTTCGCGTGACACGTTTTGCTCTTGCGACACGCTTCAGTTTCGTCCTTTCGTTCGAGGCTTCCCATCAAGCCCAACCCATCTCTTTTTGCCCCCTTCCATGTAACTCGTTCGCTAAGAAATTATCAACGATTTTTAAAAAATCAATTTTCATTTACCATGATTTTGTCTTATTTTTTTTCATTCGATCAATTTGATTTTGCTCATAATTGACTTTGATCATGTTTTTCCATTTTTTGTCGCTTTTTAAAATTATATTATTTATTTTTATTTATTTTTATTTTTATTTATTTTTATTTTTATGTTTATTTTTATTCTTTTTATAGGTCCCCAGAGAGGACGACACTAGTTTGGGCGGCAAGGTCGATAATGGTGTCGGACCTTGGCCTACGACGAGCAAGACTCGTCTGTTGTGTGCGAGATACGCGTGACTGCGGGCCGTTTCAAAAGTGCCAACAAGTAGTAACGGCTCGCTCTGAGCAGACGCGATTGTAAAGTCGCGAACCCCTCGGGGCTCTTCCTCTCGCCGTCTCGCGCAATCCTTTCGTTACGAGATACGTAATCCCCGATATAAGCCTTTTCGCACCCGTGTCAACAATGTCGTCAAAGAGGAGGGAATAAGGAGGATGAAAAAATTAAAATCCACAGGAAACGACAAAAAGTTTGAGAACTTTATTCATACGTCGCGTCGTTGAAGCGATAAACTGATGGCAAATGTTTGTTCAAACGTGTCTCGGTTTATTTTATAAATTATCAATATCAATAGAGGTCTTGATTAATTCCTGAGTTCTAACATATACCAACGTAATTATTTATAATATTATAGATTCTTTTTCATTTTGTAATATTTATATTTTATTTATATTTTTCTGGGTTCGAACGTATGCCCTTGCGGGGGTTTTTACGTATTACCCTTAGCAATTGAACCCTTTCCTATTACGCTCTGCCTGCATTCCGCTAATGCAACCTAACGTTCCTATCCGTCTACGCAGCCGTCTTGAGGTCGTGTTCTAGTGCGTGGTCAAAAAAATGGTTTTTTTAAAATAGTTTGGGATCTCAAGAATGTGACTTTAAAATGTCGAAGTGTAATTCGTGCTGCATGAGTGAAATTCGAACTGCATGAGAAACTTTAAACGCGTTTTTTCAAAAACAACATTTTTCAAATTGGGCGTGTATTTTTCTCAATACATGATAAATATCGGCCTATCATATCGTTCTCTGTCTTTTCAATTGTTTTATAATGATTATTTTTTCGGGCTACGAGAAGTGAATATTTAATTGTAAAAATCCGAGTACTTTTTTTCAAACGCCGTTATTACGTAAGTTTTTCCTAATTTTTTTATTAGAGGGCCGAACGATAACCACATTCGCAAAGAATATTTCTATTTTTTAATCTTTTGTTTCAGATGAAGAGCACGGCCGCAATCACAACGCCCGGAGATAACAAATTTTCGCGACATCATTTGCGCAACGTCAAATATGTACAATTTCGAGTAAAATGCTTTAAAAAAATGTAAGATGTTACTTCAAACATGTATAAAGATAACTGTTAAATACTAACTTGAAAATGGCTGGGTCACACCAGGATACGTTCTTAAGCTACACTACACCGCATTTGCCAAGTGTACGGGAAAACTGTGAAAAACCTGTCCCGTTATAGAGTGCCCCCCATATTCTTCTGATTCTCCGGCGCACAGACGCTTTACTCAAGCATCTACACCCGAGTTATCAAAAGTACCGGCCTTCCGCTCATTGGTAGAGGCGCCAGCCGGTGCTAAGCGGCCACCGCTCCGAGTATTGACCATGCTCAATACCGCTCAACTCGATGCACCGCCAGAGCCGAACCCCGCCTATCCACCAGCATCGGTATACAAATGATTAATATTATAACATTATTTTAAATTATTTACAATATTCATCTGTCACATTTTATTAATGATGAAATATTTAAGATATTATTTTATAATTTTATATATGTAAGATATTATTTTATAATCAACTAATATTCGCGAGATTCACTTGATCATTACTTGTTATCGATGAGAATATCTCAAGCCTCGATAAGCAACAAAGTCGCTTGTGCATCGCGATAGCGAGGAGGAAAAAAGTACGAAAAAAGAAATGTTATTGCCTCCTCGATCACGACGACACGAGAGAAAGGGAGCAATAGGAGAAAAAAGAGAACAATCGCCACAGAGAGAGAGCCAGAGAGAAAGAGAAAAGAGAGAGAGAGAGAGAGAGAGAGAGAGAGAGAGAGAGAGAGAGAGAGAGAGAGAGAGAAGAAAGATGCATGACTGTGGGCCATTCCGTAGAGGGGGACCGTTAAGTAGTAATGCCCAGCAGCAGATCAGACACTTCGAGATACCTTGCTCGCCTCCTCTTAACAGTCCTTCGCTTTAATGATCCTCGACGTGAACCTCAAGAGTTACGATAACGTGATCTCACGTGTGTGTGTGTGTGTGTGTGTGTGTGTGTGTGTGTGTGCGCGCGCGCGCGTGTGTGTGCGTGTGCGTGCGTGCGTGTGTGTGTGTGTGTGTGCGTGCGTGTGTGTGTGTTTGTGTGTGTGTGTTAGGTGTGCGTGCGTGTGCGGTGGACAGAGAAAGGCGTCGTAACATCGAGTGTAGCTAATCGAGTGGCGGGAAACGAGACCGGTAGGTCCTAGTGAGTAAAACTACATACTATCGAGTATCGATATATGCGTCTCTCAGTTACCCCGTGTGTACACGTACATTTTGTATGTGCTACGAAGAATAGTGGCGAGTGCGAGGTGTAAAGTGTGCGGAGAGCAAACGCCACTGACCGGAATGTCGAGAGTCCGTGAACAGCTCGCGACGACGTTAGTCATTCCATACGTACACACGCACACGTGCATACATTGGGGTCTGCTCTCAAAATAGCCAGATGTGCTGATAGCCAACGGTACGTGGAATCAACGGGTTTAAGAATTCATGTTATTGAAGTTTGCATCATTGGAACGCAACAGAAGTTCCGCAGATCAATTTTCTGTTTGCAGGTTCAGGCCTCCAAAGTCATTGAAACTTTTTTCAAGATCTTCGTTAAATATCTTCAGTTTAAATATGTAAGAAAAGTTTTGGATGACAATGAAAATGAAAAATTGAAATGAACTTCCGTTGCATTCCAACAATCCAAACTTCACTCTCATCATTTTGCATCGTTGGAACGCAACCATTTTTTTTCTTCGTTTTTATGTTTATCGAAAATCTTTTTTTTTTTTTTTTTTTTTCAAATCGAGATTGGTCATGTCCAATAAGAATTCATGAGGTTTCAGTGATTTTCACAGCCTAAAAGGGCCCCAAAAATGGAACTATTAAGGGGGTAAGTATCTTTAGGCAAGAAACAAAATTGCTGGAAAAATTTTCATGATTTTTTTTAAAGGAAAAATTCTTTCACCCGTTCTGAGATTTAGGGTATGTTTTATTACTGCTTTTAGCTGTCACATGGTATTTTTTAATCAATCTTTGAAAATGACGGATCTATGTCTCGGTCTGCTAAACTGCGTTTTCAAAACTGGTGTGCCATATAACCAAAATAAATAATCAGCCAATTCTGATGAAATTTGGTATTAATCATTCTAACCTTATCGGGTAAAACATAACCCTAAATGTTTTTAAAAATAAAAATATATTTTTACTGCTAAATGCAGCCATTTTTTTTTAGGTATATGCAACTTTTCTGTTTCAAAGCGTATCATTTTACCAATTTTCCACATTTCTCACTTTTTTCTGGTTCATATTCTTCGTATGAGTGTTAATGAAAGGAAAATTTTCTTCGGTTGTTTTTTAGTTTCATCCCGAAGACGCTACGTGTCACGCCGTCTGACAACATCCACCGCAACCCGTTTAGAAGACCGTGCCAAACCTCCGTCATTCTTAGAGATTAATAAAAATATAATAAAATACCATGTAACAGCCAAAAGCAGTAATAAAACATACGATAAGTCTCAAAAATTGTAAAGAAATCTTACCTTCAATAAAAAAAATCATGAAAATCAGCCATCTTTCACACGTCTAAAGATATCTCCCTTAAAAATAATTAATTTTCGTTGCGTTCCAACGATGCGAGCGTCAACATCGTAGAATCGATGGTAGCTCGGCTCAACGAGGAATAGCCCATAGATATTGTTCTTCACGTCGACACACGAGAAGCGATATACAATTGCGAAGCACGACACAATGCAAATGAGCCACGGGGCTTGTGCAGCGCCTATAGAAGGGTCTTAGTCCTCTTGTCGGAGCACTCACGACTCCACACGTCCGCGATGACTCTTCTTTATGTATACTTTACATATGTGTATACAGGGTGTCCAGTTATGACTGGATAATCCTGCAAGTGTCCATAGGCCAGATAATGTCCTACTATATGCTGGAATTTGCAGTTTAATAAAAGTCCTACTGTTTTCGAGATTTTGGGCTTTATATTGCTTTTTTTGAAAAAAATCATCTGCTTCTGGTTTTTCGCATGCCATTTCTACAAATGATATGAATCGACAATAACTAAGCAACTTTTCAAAGTAATTGGCACGATGTGCGTAGTACTTTTTTTTTCACACCGCCAGGCTATCAAAGTCAGATGTTCGAATTGGGTTGTATGAAAATTCTGCATAAGATCTTTTTTTTCATAAAGTTTCCTCAACATTTAAGGCGTTACCCCCACTTGTACCGCAAAAAAAAGGCCTTTTTCAAGAATTTTTTTTCAAGAAAACTACAAAACTTTTTTAATCGATCAATATACCATCTTAAAGAACACATCTTGAAGAACTTTCAGTAATTTTTTCATCGAAAAATATTACGTTGTTTAGTGGCAAATGGCCGTCAATGAAATGATGTTTTTATATACGCGGTTTGCGGTGACCAACATTGCGGCGAAGTGGATCATCTGAAAAAAAAAATGCGGATGGATTTAGTCAAATATAAGTATAAACTAGTTTTTAAGCGAAGGATTTAAAAAAATATTCATTTTTCACAAAATGGCCGACAGTCAAAGTTAACGGTTCGATTTTAACGAAAAAAAATGGCCGTTTTTTGGCTATAAAACGGACATTTTTTTCGAAAAAAATAATCGAACGATCAAAGACTACATTTTTATGAATTAAATAAGCCTGCAAAATTTCAAGAAGATCGGTTCATTAGTGTTCGAGTAATCTTGGTCATCGACTTCAGAAATGCCATTTTGAGAAAAACGCGTTTAAAGTTTCAATTTCCGGTCGTTTACACAACGGATTCTTCTCTTTCAATGCTCATATCTCAGTCAATTTTGTTCGGATCGACTTGAAATTTTCAGGACATATTCTCAGATACTTATACTTCAAAAAAATGCAATAAAAAAAATCGATTTTTTCAAAATCGCAAGTGGGGGTAACCCCTTAAGGTTGAAAAGAAGACTTTTCTAGATAAAGCAAATAACCAAGAGTATTTTTTAAAAAAGTTATCATTTGTAGAAATGTCATGCGAAAAACCAAAAGCAGATGATTTTTGTCTCGAAAAGCGTGGGACTTTTATTAAACTTAAATTCCAGCATATAGGAGGATATGATCTGATCCATCGACAGTTGCAAGATTATCCATGAATTGATTGACAATAAAATGCTCAGAGATTTGACCGCCCTGAAGGAAAAATATTCACGATGGTAATTACCGTTCTGATGTCGATTTTTGGTGACACAAAAATCGGAGATTGTTGAATAGTCATAACTATAACGTATATGGTGCATTCGTATCGTCTTAATGAAAGGCTACGGTTATCCATATCGACAAAGGTAACGGTGATGAAGGGATGCAACAATATCCTCGCCAGAATATGACAAATATACTTTTTTACCTGTTCAGTTTTGTACCGAACATTTTGTGGAGATTTTAATGGCATATCTCTAAAGAAATATCTTAAAAAATGAATCCGTCATTTTCGTGGCTGAAATCTGCTAAAAGAAATATAAGCAAGTAAAAAGAAATTTATTTATCGCATTTCGCAACTAATTATATTTTATCATAGTTTACAACGATGGTCTCGAATTTTGCGTTATTGAAACGCAACGAAATGTTTTTATTTTTATTTTTATCGTCACCAAAAATATTTGTTTGCAAATTAACGGTGTGAAACTTCGAAAAATCCGTTTAAAAAAACCTTTCAACCTGGTGACCTAAAAAAGACGAAACTTTTTGGATAATAACGAGTTGGTCATCAAAAAAAAAAAAAAAAAAAAAAAATGAATTATCATTGCATTTCGCAACGAATGGAACTTCAACATCGTTTAAGGCGGGATTATACATTTAGACGGGAAGAAGACAAGCAATTTTGAGAGATTTTTAAAAATGAGAAATAATTATTCTACATTTATCAAGCCGTAGGTATACTTCAATAGTAAACTTATGTACACAAAACAATTTTTTAAACTCTTTTATTATCAAAATGACGAAGCTGTGGCAGAGTGTTACAGCAAGGTTACCGCTGGAGTTGCAATTCCGCGTGCAGTCTAGCTTCCCGTAGACTTTGATTGGCAAAAATATTCAATTTTTTTTTTCACGTAGAACATATATAGTTTCTATTTGACAGTAATTAAAACGAAGAAAAGGCAAATTTAAGAGAATGTCACGCATTTACAAAAAAGAAAATCAACATTTCACGCAAAATTTGTGTAAATTTTAAAAAAAGTACTTTTTAAAAGTAATTTTTCAAAAACAATTCTCGTCAAGTAGAAGGTAGCAATATTATAAATATTTCCACCGCCTTTCAACTCGATCGGTTTAATAGTTTTTGCGTAATCCTGCAAGTCAATTTCGAAAATGCCGTTTTGAGAAAAACGCGTTTGACGTTTACGCCCCGCTCCAAATCCGAGCGGTGAAGCGTAATGGGCTCCAACGTTTGAAGTTTTTCGAATTCCGCTTTGAAACTTTGTCAAAATATTCTACACATATAGTTCTGTCGTTTAAAGAAAGAGAAAAGAAATATTTAGATTTGTATTTCATTTTAATAGGTGACCTTGAACGACTTTGAACCGCTAATGTTTTTTATGCAGCTTGAGGTGCTTCACAAGATGGTTGAAAAAAATGTACCATTGCATTAAAAAAAGTGGAGGTGACATTGACAGTCACCTGTCCCAGTCGCATACAGTGTCTGGAAACATTTTTTCGTGACGTCGATAATTGAACAATTAAACGAACTTGCCTGTAAGTGAAGTTCTATCGTAATTGTATGAAGCCCCTCTTCCGAAGAGATCACCTAGTAGTACCCTCACTTCATGTCATTATCACCACATTTTCATAGCTAACTAGAGACTTTTTCTCTGTTGCCATGACGACCGAGCGTTGGGGCATAATCTTCATTTCTTCAAATCCCTGCCGTAATCTTTAAAGGGCTAAGATAATAGATCAACGGGATTATGGGGTGGGAGGTGATCTCTTCGGAAGAGGCGCTTCAGACATTTGCGATAGAACTTCACTTACAGGTAAGTTCGTTTAATCGTTCAATTGTATTTTGCGCCTCTTCCTCGAGATCACCTAGTAGATGTTGACAGCTTTATTACGGCAGGAAAGACGTCTTTAAAATGAACAATGAACTTTATTCTTTGGTAATTATAATAATTCACCTGGTCACTTTTATAACGTTAAGATGGATCTTGAGAAAACATCCCTTTCTTCCGTTAATCTTAAATTGTAAAATTTTGCGAACGTTAAGGAGGATTCAGTCTATCCTGCTGTTCTTTTAATGGTGTCTATATTGACTCCGCTACGCATGGCTGCCGATGTCGACGCATGCCGCGTGCTGTATGGTGTGAAGATATTCGTATTAATACCACTCAAGTGTAATACTGTCTTCATCCAGCGACTCAAGGTCTGAGTAGAAACTGAATTAAATGGTTTTTTCCACGAGATAAAAAGAGTTGACACGGAATCCCGTATCTTCTTTGTACGTTCCATGTATAACTCTAATATAGATGCGACGCAAATACTCTTGTTCGGTGGATAGAATGGAACTATCAGCGTCGGTTGACTTCGTCCTGGCCCCGAAGTTTTTATTCTTGCCGAAGTCTTGATTTCAATGTATTTATCAGTTTTCCTGATATCTTGTAAATTTATTACCGAAAAGGTCTGGAATCTATGTCCTGTTGTTAAAGCGAGTAACGTTATGAGTTTTAGCGAGAGCTCTTTTAAGCTTAATTCTTCATTAGGGTTTCCTTTGGAAAAATAATCGATGACGATTTTTGGGTCCCACGTGACATCATATTTTGGTTTAGGTGGACATTTCTTCGCGATACCTCTACAAAATTTCTTTATTCTGTGGTCCTGACCAATTTCAGGTCCCATAATAAATGCAAGTGCTGATCGAAAACTATTGATTGTGCCATATGAGGCTCCGTTGTTGAACTCTTTCGTTAGAAAACTTAAAATTTGGTTAATCGATCCATTACAGATATGGATACCTCTTGATTGACAGAAGAACCACCATTTCTTATTTGCTGTCCCATATTGTTGTAAAGAGGCCTCGCTCAAGGACGAAATTGCTGTATCTAACGCCTCTTCTGGGATTTCTTTTGCGGTGAAAGCTTCCCGGATAATCTGACGGCAACCAGGGAAAGGCGTTTCCACAATGGGTGCGGATCCCTATTTGATGACGTCAATAATTTACTATTTGGGTTTAAATATATCGGGTCCGATTCTACCATCGACATAAATAGCGGAAACCATGGTTGAGAAGGCCATTGGGGCACAACCATTACCCCTCGGGATTTTTCCGATCGAATCTTTTTTAAAACTCTCAGAATCATAGAAAATGGTGGGAATGCGTAGAAGTCATATGGTCGCCAATCAATCGTAAATGCATCTACCGCCACTGAGTACGGGTCTCTTTTCCACGAAACGTATTGTTCGCATTTTGTATTTGCCCTGCTAGCGAATAGATCAATTTCAGGTACTCCAAAGTTTGTACATATTTTGTTAAATGCTTCATTGGAAATACTGAACTCTGTTTCTTTTTCAAGTATTCTTGATTCGAAATCCGCGGATTTGTTATCGACCGAGCGAATATATGAAGCAAAAATCCATATGTTCCTTTCCTCACACCATAACCAGATATCTTTACCGAGATTACTGAGTTTCCTGTAGCGGGTGCCTCCCATTCGGTTGATGTATGCAATCGCGGTGGTATTGTCAATTCTTAACAATATGTTATCATCGCGTAACTCTTGTGCAAAGCATTTCAAACTGAAGAAGGCAGCTAAGAGTTCTAGATAGTTGATGTGTTCATCGCGATCTTTTTCACACCAGTGTCCATGGGCTCATTCGCCTTTACAATGTGCGCCCCAACCTGACTGAGAGGCATCCGAGAATATTTCGATTTTGTAATTATCTGTTACGATCGGATTAATTGCTACCATGATATTCGTTCTCCACCAAGTCTTCTTTAATATCATCTGACAAAATTATTTCCCGGTCGAAATCATTTTGGTTGTCCCATAACGCAACAATCTTTTCCCTTTCCAAGTCCTTCAAGTGCACCCACCCATATTTCACTCCTCGGCAATACGCACCCAGAATACCGATAAAAGTTGTGAATTCTCGAATTGTACACGATCGGATCTTTCCAAACTTATTAATTTCGGCTAGAACACAAAGTCTTTTAACATTCGGGAGTTCTACTACCATTCGTTTGGAATTGAGTTGAAAGCCAAGGTAAATACTGGTCCTTGATGGATCCGATTGGCTTTTTTCTTCATTGATAAGAAAGCCTAATTTCTGTAATAGTGAGCGAGTTGCCTCCAAATTGATCCGGCAATCGTGGTACGAACTGGCGATTAAAAGTAGATCGTCCAAATAAATTATAGAAACGTAACACATTTCTCGTAACTTCGTAACTACCGCTCTCATAATTTTCGTGAATATATAGGGTGCTATATTCAAACCGAATGGCAAGCAACAAAATTCAAAATTTTTTTCTTCGAAGCAGAAGCGCAAGAATTTTCTATATGTTGGTTTAATCGGAACGACGTAATAGGCATCTTTTAGATCTAGAGTGGCCATATAAGCATCGCGAAATAACAAATTTTGAGCCGTTCGAATATCTTCCAATTTGAAATGCCTCGTTTGAATTGATCTATTGAGATCTTTTAGGTTTAATATTAGGCGACTGGAGCCGTCCGGCTTCGGGATCAAAAAAATTCGAGATATAAATTGTCCTTGACATGGTCGGCATCTCTTTATCGCTCCTTTTTCTAGTAATTTATTGATATTATCTGAGATCTGTTTCTTCTCTGATTCCGACCAATGAGGATCTTTGGGTATCGATCTTTGGTAAGGGTGGTCTCTGAAGGGCAATGATACACCCGATATCCAACTCAAAATCATCGGATCAGAAGTAATTTCTGTCCATTTCTCTTGAAAGTACTTTAGGCGACCGGCCAAGGTACTTACAGAATCTAGTATTGTTTCCTCCGAGGATGATAATCGCGTTTCGGTTCCGACTTCCAAAAGCCCGAATTCCGCAGGTTCGATGTTCTCTTTGGTCCGTCCGTCATCATTGGCCGGGACTTGAACGCTTGGTGACGGTGCGGACCCTTCGAGTTTTTTGTCGGTCTGTTGAACGGTGGTTTCGGTGGCGCCTTGCCTAAATCTTTCGAAGCGCGCTCTAAACTCTTGGCCGTCTTCAAGCTTTCTTCAAGCTGATTCCCGAATAGCCATTCGTCGACTACCGTAGCATTCAGGGCCTCCTTAACCGAAGCATTGAGGTTTGGCAAAATCAGGGCTTTTCTCGTGAGAGTTTCCTCTCTCTGTAGATCGATGAGTAACCTGCTCAAATCACTCAACCTTTCTATCATTGATAAACGGTCGATCGATTGGTCCTTAACTAGCGCAGATAGGGTTGATCCCAAAATTGCAAGGCAAGTTGAAACTTTTTCTTGTTTTGCCACTAGGCGTGAGTCTCTAGTGCATACCGACTCATGGAGGGATGCTTTAACTTCTGGATTTAACTTCGGTGGGTTAATATTCGTAAAATTTTTGGTTGTATTTTTTCAGGAGGGAGCCGATTTCATCTTTTGGCAGCCCAAACCGAAAGAGATCTCCCCATCTCAAAACAATTTCCTCTGCCAAAGGTTCACCAAGGGGTTTTTCGGCTGCCACCCGTTGTCCCAAAACCTCGAAAATTCTTCCATCGAGATTGTCTGTTGCTGGTTGAGCTGTTAAATCTTTTTGATTAGTCACTATCACTGGTGATCCTTGATCACAGTGAACTTCTGCGCAAGGCGGCTCTCTAACGGAGGGGTTTGTCACTGCCGGAGTTCCTTCTCGAACGATTGGAGAATATCTCTCTTCGCGATCGCTCGTGTCCCCTGACGAAGGCGATGATCCTCTGGAACTGGGGGCCCGTAATCGATCTGCATCTTTGTATCACAAAACAGATCGAATTTTTGTACTCGGGCAAACTCTTGTAAGCCGTTTCCGAAATTCCATTGCCCCAGACCTGATCTGGTACGTGCGGGCCTAACCCGCACGTATGGCATATTTCCTGATATATTGGTAATTGATCTAATCAATTCACGAATGGCTGGGGATACAGAAAATGTCACAGCCTGGCTGCGGTGTCTGCGTGGACCGTTTTCCTTTTCGAGGTCTGTAAAAAAAACCGCACCTTCACTTACCTTGATTTAAAAAACTCAACATCCGTGATTGATTCTCGATCTGTCTTTCTAATCGTTGGAAGCGCTTTTTCCAACGGTCTTCTTTTTTCTCCCTCGAACACGAGCGACGTCTTTCTCTCTTCCCCATAATTTATTTCTTCTTTTCTTTTCTTTTCCTTCAAATGCGTGTGGTTTGAACGACACAAAGATAAGGAATGAAGATTATGTCTGAACGCTCGGTCATCATGGCAACAGAGAAAAAGTCTCTAGTTGGCTATGAAAATGTGGTGATAATGACATGAAGTGAGGGTACTACTAGGTGATCTCGAGGAAGAGGCGCAAAATACAATTACCGAGTTATTTCGAGTGGCAGAGATAAGAGAAAACACCCTGTATATACAAATTTATATATAAATAAAACGCAGGTAGACATATGTATCCGTGCAGGGAGTTCGTTTACGAGGCTCTTGCGCAATAGCGTACCCCTGACAGTACCGAGACAGGAAACTGTCGTGGGACACAAATCCAACTCGAACCAGAACGGAAAGGGTTATTTTTTTTTAATTTTTTTTTCTTCTTGGCCACCGATCGTCGGGCGATTATTTTTCGAAAGAAAACGGCTCCGTTGGAGGATATGCTCAAAGTTTCGGGTCACCGGTCCTCAATAATCCGTGCGGTCTTTTGTGCCTTTTGTTCGACGCTAAGGGACGAAGGGCAAAGAAAATAAGGAGAGCGAGAAGAAAAGAAGAAGAAGAATCTTCCGTGTCGTGAATCCGTCGCGTCTCGGTTACGCTTGGCCGAGTCTCTCATTTGTCGAGAGAGCCTTGTCCCGCCCGTATCTCATCGCCGTCCCGCGTTTAGCCAAGTTGGAACGAAACGGGCCGACTATTTACGGGGCACAGGATATAACGACGAGCCCCCCCCCCCCCCTGCCGCTGGTACAGCGATGTGTACCGGACGAGTTAAGTGAACGAGGAAGAAGATGGAAGTAGATGAAAATGAAGAAAAAAAAAGTAAAAAAAGAGGTAGAAAGGAAGAAAAAAAACACGAGGCGAAACTGTTCCATCAGTTGTCGAAGACTTTCCCAGGCCTTATCGTGACTAAACTTTTGTATAGCCAGTGGGGGCATTCTCTTGCGGTGAGAAAATGTCGAGCGCGAAGAGAGTTCGTAGAGCGAAAAATTCATCGAGTCAATCGATCGACACGAACAAATATCGTAAAATACGATCTTTAGCCAAATGACCAATTCATTTGTATTGCTACCCTTCGTTGAAATCGCAAATTGAGAAATCCAGAAGAAAAAACAAAAGATGCCACATTACAAAAAGAGATTGAACGAACTGGAATGCTTTCCATAGCCATTGGCGATGGAAAACAGACTTTTGTAACTCTCGGACAACGAAATCGAATAATGCAATTCCCGTCCTGACCAACTGACATCATCTTACGAATGATTATTTATTGCTTATTTTATCAAAAAGTCCCAATAGTTCTCTGTTCTAAAATCAATGAATCCATCACCCGAAATTGGCGATTTGCTGTGACAGAAGACCATGAAATAGAATAAATGAATTTGAAAAAAAAAAAAAAACCAAGACGAAACAAAAATGAATGAAGGTTCGCAATGATCTTTCAGATGATGGTGCTTGAGGTCAAACAAGGTTGCTAGGCAACGGCATGATTCTCATCAGAAAGTATGGGTGTGTGTATGTGTGTGTAAGAGAGAGAGAGAGAGAGAGAGAGAGAGAGAGAGAGAGAGAGAGAGAACTCCACTCATGTACCTTTCTATACATTTCCTTTTTTTCCCTGTTCTTCTGCATCACTCACTCACTCACTCACTCACTCACAAATTCTCTCTCTCCTCCCTCTCCTTTGTCTCTCACTTCATTTACTAGCAGTACTCTTTCTTCCCATTGGCAAAACCCTACACTCTTCATCGCCGTGGTGCTGCGGAGCTACGGTGACGACGGTGACGACGGTGACGACGACGACGACGACGACGACGACGACGACGACGACGAGGAGGAGGAGTACGCGAGAGAAGCTTGAGGGAAGGCGAGAGAGCGAGAAGCTTTTGTCTCGAGATCAAAAGGACTTTGTACTATGGAAGGAGGTACAGCAGAATATTTTGTACTCGAACGCTCTCGCCGTCCCTATCTTTCTCCCTCCCTCCCCTCCCCCACCCGCTCTCTCTCTCTCGTTCTCTCTGCCTCTTTCTCTCCTTTCCGTTTTGCTCGCCTTCTCTCTCTCTCCCTCTCTCTCTCTCTCTCTCTCTCTCTCTCTCTTTCTCTCTCTCTCTCTCTCTCCCTCTCTCTCTGTCTCTCTCCCTCTCTCTCTTTTCGTGGTCGTCCTTGCGCGTCACTTCTGGCAAAAGTTGCGAAAG